>OZ024912.1:61068269-61350581 GCA_964017125.1 Flabesymbios commensalis
TCCTTTCCCTACTAGCTTATTTCAGGATTGCCTTGACGTTCTTATTGAACGAATCACTAGTCTATCAATATATCTCTCTAGGGTGGTCTTTTTCGAACCAGTTTAAAAATCAATTAAATCACTGTTAAAATCAGAGATATCGGAGTAAGCCATTGCATCTCATTTACTTTCACCTATGGAAGCAAATTCAATGTCTAATATATACATTGCAATCAGCATTACAATAAATTCCACTCCACCGAATAATATTCCGCTCTTTAGGTAGAAAATGATGCTTTACTTATTAATACGGAGAAGAGCAGATAGTACAAGAGCATTAGGGTTGAACCTGGAATAAAATTGCAGAAAGCTGATTTTTTCAGGAATGATACATGGACATCTCCCCAGACGAATTCCGAAGATGCCCCAAAAATCCCCCTTGTGCATTTTTTTTAATTCAAGATGGCCGCCACCATGTAACGCCATTTTCGAAAAAAACAGGGGTATACCATAATTCCTCACTTTTGCAGTTCGAAAAAATATTTAGGTGTCTCTACTTATGTTTGACGACACAAAGAGTTCATCCAGATGATCTGAAATGATATCAGTACTTTTCTCAATACCAAAAATCCAAGATGGCCGCCATATTGATATACTGAGTATGTTGAGCGATCTCTTAATTAAAAAAACGAAAATATGAGGTAACTATCTCGTTGTTGAGACTAAAATGTATTTTTTGTCTAAACCCATGGCACTTATTTAGATCACCAATATTTTATTATATTGAATTTATCAACATAAATCCCACATACCGGTAGTTTAATGTTATGTAACACCATATAACGTAATTTTTCCAAAAAAAACCAGGACTATACCACAATTCCTCACTTTTGCAGTTAAAAAAAAATATTTTGGTGCCTCTACACAAAAAGCTCATCAACAGGATCAGAAATGATATCATTCCTTTTCTTATCTCCACAAATCCAAGATGGCGACCATTATGTGAAGCATCCCCCCCCCCTCAGAAAATCACGTACATGCCATAATCATCATGTTGTTAAAACATTTTTTCAGGGCCATGTAATCTAGAATATATTTCCATCACCAATTTTTTAAATAGAATGTGCTTATCAACACAAAATCCAACATGGCTGCCATATTGGTTAGCTCTTTTAGCGCAGATGCCACGATTAAGCGATGTCCAACTGCTTTTTCATATGGGAATATAGATATAGATTGATCAAATTTACAAAATATCATATGTCAGAAATCATTGATTAAAAATTCTAACATCTCTCATCTTTAAATATAAGGGTATTTTTCATTCATTTGAAGCTTGAGATAGCGTAAGAAATTCCAGTTTCAAACACAGCAACTAATTCCAATGTAGGTATTTTATATAGTAGGCCTATATAAAATGTTTTTCGATTTTGGTTAAGTATTAGTTGTGATTATTATTGTGAATGTACATAATAAGAGATAAGTACACTATTACACCAGATTGAACACGTTTAACGTCAGGATATGATAGTTTTATGTCAGGATATATGAATATGATATCAGGATATGACACTTTAATATCATGATATGTAATATAATGTCCAAACATTGGTGTTTAATATAGCAAAATCACGTTATGATGGCTCAATACAGCTTTATAAAGGCAGTATATAGTGGCTAAACATCACGTTGCTGTATTAAAATGAAAAGATATACATCATATTATCACGAAATGCATTACAATTTCGTGATATATCATTTTAACATCACTATGACATTTTAATGTCAGGATATGACATTTGAATATTAGGATATGGTACTTGAATATTATGATGTGACTTTATACATTGATGAAATGACACATTGAGGTCACAATATAGCATTGTAATGTGATGGTGTGTCATTATAATGAAAAACATGCTATTTAATATCGAATATTGTATAATGAACAGTTCGAAGTCAGGATCTGGCATATTTATGCCAGGATATTGGATTGTAATTTATCAGAATATGACACTTTAACGTCATGATATTATAATGTCCAAATTTTGTCTTTTTATATCACACAATAAGATTTGAATGTCAAGATATTCAATTTTTATGATAGGATATGACATTATCTAATCAAGATATGGCGGGCTTGGCGGCATTCTAATGTGACATTATAAGGACTGAATATGACACTACAATATTTTAATGTGACCATAGAATGTCAGGCTTTGTCACTTTGAAGTCTGGATATGGCATTTTAATGTCAGGATATTATATTGTCATGTCAAGGTATAACATTTCAATAACATTATATTGACAGACGCACGTTACCAAGTAAAGGCCTCTACATTGCTCAAATACCGGTACTCCAAAACTGCCAACAACAAAAGCACTTCGGAAGATTCAATAAAATGGAAAGTAATTAGATAGCGTTAAGACACGTTCTCTTTGAACAGCATGTGGCCTTGCCCTCTTTTACTTTCATTTCCTCTTACACTAAAATGTCATATTGTGATGTTAATATGCTATATCATGATATATAATATCGTGACAATACACTAAAAGATCCTGTCACTTTAATACCATACCGTGATGCTTAACCACCATATCCTGCATTTATAAAGCTGTATCCAGACATCATAACGTCATTTTACTATAATAAAGAGCAATATTTGGACATTACAAAACCATATCATGACGTTAATGTTTCTTGTCCTTATATTATCGTGACATAAAGAGATCATATCCTGACGATAAACTGTGACATCAATTAATTTAATGTCATATTCCGATATTCTGATGTAAAATCATCTCACTACAACACCATACAATGCCATAACTTCATTACGAAATATATATATCCTAATATTCAAAATGTAATATCTTGATATTTAAATGATATATTTCATGATATTAAACATATTGACATTCGCAGATCAAGGACAAAAGTAAGTATTTAAAAGAGCATTGTTCCAGGACGAGTATCACAGATGTCATGTACATGTAACGTGTGAGGCGCAAGTCCTTATCTTGTAATTGATTTTTGCTAGAAAGCCTCCCTTCAACGTCACCTACTGCCCCAGCCAACACGGGGCATTAATCCAATTCTGTTTAATTTTTGTGCCAGCGTCGAAGACGGTCAGCCCATATTAAAACAGCATTGGATGAATGCCTCGTGTTTAAACTCGATTATGATACAGAGCATATTTTGCTGTACAGGAGGGTGTGGAATCTACAGTCTGGGAACGGATTTTATATCATGGTCGTTTGTAAACAACGCAAACTGAAAGAGCAGTCGCCCCAGAAAGAGTTCTAAAAAGAGTGAGCTGCGGGTGCAGAGGGGCTTGTTCAAAGGGGGGGGGGGGATCTCACAAATCTAGACTATATTGTACAACGATGTGCTCTTTTTGTATTGGCCAAACATGTAGAAACTGTGACAGCTCGGATGATTGAAACGCAATAATTTCATTATTTACCTGAGATTAATTTGTTAACTTGACAAATCCCAATCTACATTTCTAGTGGGAAAGCAGTTCGAAAACACTCCAAAGCGTCACCCACCATGGTAGAATTAACTATAACTACCATGTGGGATTCATGTCGATAAACACAATATAATAAAATATGGTCATCTAAATAAGTTCCAGACTCCATGGGTTCGGCTAAAAAATACATTTTAGTTTCAACAACGAGATAGTTATCGCATATTTTCGGGTTTTTTAAGAGATCGCTTAACAAAATATTATGGCGGCCATCTTGAATTTGTGGTATTAAGAAAAGTACTGATATTATTTCTGATCATCTGGATAACCTCCTTGTACTTTAAAACATAGGTAGAGACACGAAAATTATTGTTTTATCTTCAAAAGTGGGGGATTGGGGTATAACCCTTTTTTTTTAAATGGCGTTACCTGGTGTTATTTTTAATTAACTACTATGTGGGATTTATGTTGATAAATTCAATATAATAAAATAATGGTGATCTAAATAAGTGTTATATTCCATGGGCTTGGCCAAAAAATACATTTTAGGTTCAACAACGAGATAGATATCTCATATTTTCGTGTGTTTTTAAGAGATCGCTTAACATAATCAGAACAATATGGCGGCCATCTTGGATTTTTGGTATTGAGAAAAGTGCTGATATCATTCCTGATCATCTGTATCAACTCTTTGTGCCTTAAAACATAAGTAGAGTCACCAAAATATTTTTTTCCTAACTACAAAGGTGAAGAATTAGGGTATACCCCTGTTTTTCGAAAATGGCGTTACATGGTGGCGGCCATCTTGGATTAAAAAAAATGCACAAGGGGGATTTTTGGGGCATCTTCGGAATTCGTCTGGGGAGATGTCCAGGTATCATTCCTGAAAAAATCAGCTTTCTGCAATTTTATTCCAGGTTCCTGTGTTTTTTTCACTAATGCTCTTGCACTAAGACTGACTGCACTCTTCTTAGTCTTTCGGCCGCTTTTGACACCAGTCAGTCATTTTGTCATCCTGGGATGGGGTTTCTAGCATAACACTCGCCTCGTTTACATCTAACCTGAGTGACCGAAGTCAACAGGTAAAAAATCAGAATAATGAGGCTGTTCCTTTGCAGTTCGCCAGGAATCTATCCTAGGGGCTATCAGAAGGACAGACCTATATTTTATTGACATAAATAAAGGTCATTACAGACTTTCTTACTTGTCGTGGAATTGAGAGAAATGTGTACACACGTAAACAAAATGGTTAATTTGTAAAAATCATATGACAATATTGATTGATTCCTTTATTTTACTTTTGTTTAATATACATGGTATGACAAACAGAATTAAAATCATGTTAAGTGGCATTATCATGATAAACAAATCTCGACGTATCCTTTTTAATATTTTATTCTGCTCCCTCTTTCAAATAATCGCTGAACATGATGTTAAAGCATGACAGTCTTTTCGCTTCACTGATTCATAATATAATATTTACTTCTGACCACACTCCTTATGCTAGGTTTACACTATGTTCCCGGCGGCTACAGCGGCCGCGTTTGGCCAAAACGTAGTGCACCGTGGGATTTTAGCCATCTTTCAATTTTTGTCAAGGTCTTGCTACGTTTTCTAACGGTCTCTCACGGCCTCTCACGGTATGCGGGACGGGCCGTGAAGGGTCGCAGGTTCGGCCCCCGATCTATTACGGATGCCAGTACGTTGCCTCCCCGGCCGTCACGGTGTGATCGGGTTCCTCGCGTTTTTCACGTTCTAATCAAGGACTGAGACGTATTTCACGTTTCATCTCTGCGGATGAAACGTGGACACCGGACAGCTTTGGAGCGCGTTTGAACATATCTTGCCTCTTAATCAATTTAAAAGAAGATTTTGGTGGCTAATCCTACATTTAAGAGGTCAAAGAATCTGCTGAAACTATTTTCAATTGCTAAATTACAATATTTGTTGTGAAATTCATGATGGCGTCCAAAAAAATGACGAAAAGTACATATTTTAACTCTATGCACTTTTGAAGTTATGATTTGTGATTTAAAACATCCCCAGGACTCTTATTGAGTGGTATCATGCTGTTCGGGGACCTATCACAAGTCAGAAATCAGGCTGTTAACATTTAATCGATAGAGAATAAATGACCAAAGATTTATTTTCAAAATGGCCGCTATCAAAATCACAGAAAAGTCCCGAAAATTGCTTCCAGTCCCACTATACGGACCGTCTCAAAGTTCCATTACGGCTTATTTACGCACTGTCACGTTTTGTCACGTTTTGTTGGGTTCACTTCGTTTTACTACGGCCTGCTAGGTTTCTGATCCGTACCGTGACTGCCGTGGCAAATTTTTTGACAGTTTTAAAATCTGGCACGGCAGTCGCGGCAATCACGGCCGCCCAAGTTTGTCCATCCCGCCGCCCTGCGTTGCCCCGCGTTCATTCCGTTTTCTCCATGGTGGCCTGAAACGTGGCCGCCGTTGCCGCTGGGAACCTAGTGTTAACTTAGCATAATAACGTTGACTATGCCGCGCATGCGGATGGGGCAACAACCTATGATCAACGAATTGTGACGATCCACCTACTTTAAACATCATCTTTATGCCGACAACACAAATATTTAAATATTTCTGCCAGGTTCTGGAGCACTGCATGGAATCCCTTACTGATTTAAAATCCTTTGCTTCGAATGTTTTTCGTAAGTAACACAGACGAATTGTAAAATTTCACTAGGTAAGGTAAAGAAACTTTACAGTGAAATATTTATTATAGAGCATTGCTGATTTGCGTTTGGGTGTGATATTATAAAAACATCAAAATAACGTACCATGAAAATGTTTTCGTAATATTTTTAAAAACCTAAAAAATATGTTCAGTGATATATTTTTGAAAAAAAAATCATTTTTGAAACATTCTATAAATTTCATTTAAAGTACAGGAGAAATATTCACCACCTTGTAGTGCGATAAAGTGTGATGTTTTGAAAAAAAACTTAAATATAACTTAACACAAAACATTCTCGCAACAGATCAGAAAAAATACTGCGAAATGTTTTCCAAAACATATCACTGTAAATTCTTAAAATGACTGCCTATGTTAAAAATTTGTCAATTTAGAAAATTAAATTTATATGAATCTATATTTCCTAGGCTTACTGATCGTAATAAAATACAATACTATTTAAAAAAAAATAAAGCACTGAAAAAGACTATTTTTTCCAAGACGTATGTTGTCATGTAAACAAGACTGTCTGCAATATACAACACCTTAAACCACAAATACCCACCATCTCAGACGGCATTATCAAAGTAACCACCTGGTTACATCAATGGCTGCCGCACTTAGTTGGTATGAGAACGCGACGGTCGGGGGGGGGGTGGTCCCCCACAGCACCGATTGTCTGCTCAACGGCGGTCAATATGACTGGTTAACTGTACATTTTAGTCTATAATATCAGGTATTTTCTCTTAATTATACTGAAACACTGAAAATAGAAAAAAAAACTGTTAATAAAATGTATAAATTGACACAACACATAATTACTTAGTAATAAACTTGGGAAGTAGAATCTGTGAATTGGTAAAAATCACCAAAAAATAGTGTCATTGCTAAAAAAATGTATACGTTGCCGATACGATCTGCTAATACCATGAGGTGGTAGATATAGTGATGGTCAAATTGTATGTGTAATTTGCATTTTCTATTTGTCATCTTTTTTGTACACACGATTTAGTGCACAAAACTGATATACAGTCCAGGAGCTCAGTTCTTCATCTAACTTCCTAGGTAAGTTCTGTGGAAATTTACCTTACAAAAACGACTAAAATGTAGATTATTAGATAGTTAAAAAGACATGCCCAGGTCTAAAATTATTTTAAAAATCGGTGATTTTATTTTAGCCTAATAATATGACCATATGATGTAAACATGTCCATAGACTTGAACTGCAAAAGTTTTTAAATTTTTGTGCTGGACACTTACCAGTCAGGCTAGATATTGAAATAAAATTCATGATTTCTAATTATTGCCAACCATGTAAAAAATAAGAAATACGGGAAATTCGTCCCTATATCTAGCCTAACTGGTAAGTGTGCAGCACAAAAATTAAAAAACTTTTGCAGTTCTAGTATATGGACATGTTTACATCATATGGTCATAAATTATTGATAAGCCAAAATAAAATCACCGATTTTTTGATGATTTTAAACTGGGCAAGTCCCTTTAACTAAATTGCTACTTTATATTGCCAATTCATATGAAATTATGCACTGTAATTCGTCATTTTATGGGGCTGGTCCCTTTGCTATTCTGCCACAAAAAGCCAGTATCTGCTTACTTACAAGTAAGCAGATAATGCCTTTTGGCTTTGCACGGCAGTATGTGTACAAGTGAGCAAGGTCGACCGTTTATAAACGCCCGGGTGTTTATAAACACTCACCGGAAGTGCGCTGTGAGTGAACGCACGGTTGTTTTCAAAAGGGCGGCCATTTCGACTGGATCCTTTAAACCTAGCTGTTCAACCTTCTTTTAGCTGCTTATAGGTGAACACACTGCATGTTCTTTCCGGTATTCTTATGAATAATGTAAATAAAAAAAAATTAAAATCTAAAAAAAAAGATTCGCGGGATACACTACTTCATAACAAAATGTATAACCAAATTGATGTTGACAAGTTGTTAACATAAACAGTTCCTTTAATAAATTTAGGAGCATTTAAATCAGAGCCACCTGGTGAGATAAATATATATAAATATTCCTCTCACCAGGTCATTCCGATTTGATCCTATAAAATTTAAATCAGACATAATTTATTATCAGTTGTGACAACTAAATAATATTATATAATCATGATAATGCATGCTCTCGGGTCACCAGTTATTTTGGATGCCAGTCATTTTGACACAGTGCAATTTCGACACAGTGCCATTTCGACACAGAAGAGACACTTCGACACAGAAACACTCCAAAAAGTGAGTCATTTCGACACAGCTTTGGACGTTTCGACACACTTTCTCACAAATGCATATTATCTGTTTATTTATGGGGTTTCATAACATGGACTTTGTCTTAGTTGATTTAAAAATTCCATAAATTTATCTAATTTGCATAAATTAGCATAAATTAACATAATTATCGCTAAAAATGCGCATTTGCCAGGTCAAAAACAAACTTTTCGCCTAAATCTCTCCCATAGGTGTTTTTGGTGTCCATACCCAGGTTTTTCACTCCATGGAAGTCGTTTCACTAACTTTTGAAGACCACAGGACAACTTAATTTGCATAAATTTGTGGCGACGTCACTTGCAGATCATCGCGCCCGAGTTCGAGCCGGACGGAATCGCTGATCGACGGGTCAGCACTTCCGCCCGGCTCAAGCCATGTGCGGCCCGGCCGCGCTTGTTCATTCTACCACTGGCCTTCTGGGAAGTCAGACGTGTAACTGCGTCATCCACATTCATCCGCGTGGCCGGATAGCCGCCCTCTGTCGCACGGGACTAAGTAGCACACACATACAATTATCTGACAATGTCTGCACGAATATGGAATGAATAAAGAATGAATTAAGGAAATCTTTTCTGCAGTTTCTGCAGTGAACCACCACTTGCTGACCGGGCAAGACACCACGATCAAGATCGGGCCTGAGGCGTTGGTCGCGTCCATTGACTTGTCGAACATTCGGCAACGTCAATGGTAACCCTCGCCCCAGACCACGATAATGGAGACCACCGACGTTGATTAGACCACGCACCTTCTTGATTAATATTTTACGTCAGACCACGATAATGAAGACCACCGACGTTTGATTCGACACGCAACCTTCTGCCAGCATTTTGGGTTACCTCATCATTATTGGTAACCCACGACGTTTGATCCGACACGCAACTTTCTACACAGTTAAATAGATCAGATCTGCATTTTTGTGTCTCACAGCATTTTCAAAGTGCGAATTGGATAGTTTTTATATACATAAGGGACATAGAATGAATCTACATTCTATGAAGGTACGTAAGAGTTTGGGTCTAAATGTAGGCTACACTAAATGCCATTAGGCTAGTCAGAAAAATTGCACAAACAGGGGTTTTCGCGTTAAAAACAGCGAAAAATTCAATAGATTTTTCCAGAAACCCACGTGGTTTCAACATTTTTAAAATGGCGGATTTTAGAAATCCAGCCTAGACTTAGAAAAATGCATACTAGACGGAATAGTTTACCCTTTTAAATTAAAGCAGATTTCAAGGTTATTCTCTTAATTAAGCCACTGTCGGCGACTGACAGGATGATATTTTGAAATTTTAGTATATTAAATCGTTTTTTGCACCTCATTCGGGTGACACGGTTTTCACGAGGACACCCGCCATATCTTTTTTTTAGATATACGAAAAATATTTTTTCGCAACGGAATTATATCTCGACTTGTGCAGTTTTTATTAGGAAAAAGAGCCATTTTTTACACAATTGCATCCATATTGAATGAATAAAAGGTCTTAATTGGTCTGTTCTATAATTTTAGGACAATAGGTCAAAATTCATTACATTTTATTCAATATTGTATTTCAGTGGAAGCAGAAATTTATATTTTTCTATGTGATGGTAAGTTAGCCGCCGCTAGGTGGTGGTAGCGATCCCTAGAATTAGCTGCTCTCAGACCAACGGGGTCTACACGTGCACCTCCACACGACTAGTGCGCAGGAAGCGCGCATCATACGATGTCTGGGCTCATTGATATTCACATAAATTAAGACAACACAATTTTCCGCGACGAGATCGGAATCTTCCACACATGTGGTGCGGCATCCATATTGGATAGCCGGCAGAAGTGTAGTCTATAGACTACAATTCTAATCGACAAAACTTAAAATATTTTTTATCTCGAAGACTAATAGAATTTTACATTGGTCTTTGCCTGAGAGATTGGAATTTTTCTCATTTTTATGTGTTTCCTAAAGAAATTATTGCGAAACGTAAGTAGACTAGTCTAAATTTTTTTTTTTTACAAACAATTCAAACATAATTGTTTTGTCGGCGAAAGCAATGTCATTTTTGCAGGATGACAGCGCATTGAAAACGTCAAATTAGACCTTTGATGATATATCAATGAGCCAACAGACATTCACCGCTAGGAAATATCGGACTAATACAGCATCGACATGGCTGTAGAGATACATTTTACGAATCCAGCGAATGAATAACAAAACGAACAATTATGACGAGCTCGTACGAGTTTTCTTAAGAGGAATAGACACAAAAAAAAATTGTAAAAAAAAAAAAAAATTCGTGTGTATTTCTCTCGAGAATATTTGAAATAGACAATAATACTATGCCACTCAAGTGAGAAGCTGTCAGCGAAATTTAAAATATTTCTATATTTTAACAAAGTTTATTAAACATCACGGGTGTCATTATTTGATTGTAACACCTACTAGCCTAAGTCGCTATTCGAATTTGGAATAATAATTTTGAGATTTTACGGTCTGAAATATACGATTTGACAGCTGTTCCGACTCGAGTATTTTATCATATTTCACTTTCCAGTCTCCGAGAAAATATTTTTCTCGCAGATTGGACAGTCAATTGTCTTATACATTTTAGCTTAGAGAAGTATGTTAGCAATTTTATTGGCATGTGTACATGTTATGTGTTGGACCCAAATCCTTACGTATTACTATAATATTATGCTACGTGTCTGACAACGACACATCTATTTGTTATAAAACAAATAGACTACTTCATTCGGCAACCCCACACTCAACAGACATTTCATCATAACCTAGAAAACAAAGATTCGATAATTCATCACGTCATTCATAATACGTCAGATGTGTCAGATTTCGCAGTACTACTGTTTCGTGCGGCAGAGGGTTATACCAATAACCTGACATGGCTAAGAAGCATGTCATGTCATTTCAAAAAAACTTTTAAGTTCTGCGTAGTTAGCCTACGGGCTGTAGACTTAAATGCTTCACTAGTTAAATAATTTCAAAACATATTGCAAAATGGCCGAAGGAGGTGCCAGTCAAGGTTTCGATTCGCCGAAATTGGATCTCAGATGTGCTCGAGATACAGACTCATTATTCCATATGAGCGATGCTAGTGCATCAGCAGCTGGAGAAAACGACGAAGAATTCAGACGAGTGAAAGACGATTTTTTAAGAGTCGCGAGGCAACATAGAGGGCGAGAATTATCGAGGAGCGAATCATCAAGAAGCCCCGCCCCAATTCGTCTCAGATCATGACGACGATCAAAGAATTTGCCAAAATTCAAAATCGCACCATTCTATGCGAACGATGTCGAATTATGGTTTAACCAGCTGGAGACCCAGTTTGACCTGCACGACATAACAGACGACGATGAACGGTATAGACTAACTTGTGCAGCCTTATCCGGAGAAGTCGCATCGGACGTTAGAGATATTTTGTTACAGCCTTTCCTTAGTCACAAATACATAAGTCTTAAGGGAGTGTTGATCGAGAGACGAGGTTTGACGACACCCGAGCGAGTTAATAAGGTCATATCAGGCAAGAAGCTGGGCACTGACATTCCTTCACGTTTTCTTCGATGTCTCCAGAAGACCGCTGGATTCGGGACGACGGCAGTAGTTGGTAAAGCAGTGATACGACAAGCTTTTATTCGACAGATGCCTGCATCTATTCGGGCACATTTAGCAACCACACCCGATGATTGGAGAGCTTGGCCGTTTTGGCCGACAGAGCTATAGCTTCAGAAAACGACGCGAAAGATAATAGTGTGGGGGTCGCCGAGGTAAGGGTAAATGACAGTGAAAAACTTATTGGAATAATGAAAGACATTTCCACAAGACTAAAAAAGTTAGAAGCTTCAGGACATGAAAAGCAACAATATAACAATAAGCAGCAGACAACTCGCAGAGGAGACAGAACAACAGAAAATATTTTTTTTTCCCTAACGCTAATGCGAGACCGTTTACACCTCGCATGGCTGCAAATAATAATAGTAACGAAAATAATGAACAAAACGTTGTTACTACAAAAGTACCAAATCCCCGCTCGCCCGCTCCGCCGCCGAACTCGCCGCGAAACGGTACCGCACAGCCAACGGCTACGGACGATGCACTGATTTGCTCCTATCATCAGAGATTTGGTGATAAGGCGCGTTTGTGCAGAGACCCCTGTGCCTTCGCTTTAAACTGTTTAAACCAGCGCAAGGTGGCGACACTTGCGCCTGCCGAGTCGAACGAGACGACCGTTCCTAAATTGTCTCCCTCTAGGCTACTACACGTCGCAGACAAACGTAATAAATGTAGATATTTGATCGACACGGGTGCGGCTGTCAGCGTTTTGCCCCGGTCTTGCGCTAACGGGACCGTGGACGCTGATAGTCTACCTTTGGTCGCTGCAAATAATTATACTATCACAACATACGGTTCAAGTAAACGTATAGTTGACGCTGGACTGAAAAGAGAATACTCATGGACATTTATCGTCGCCGACGTTAAACAACCTATTTTAGGGGCTGATTTTTTAATACATTACAATCTACTCGTAGATTTATCAGGCAGATGCCTGCGTGACATGAGAACCAGACTAGCGAGACCAGCCACACTATCTTCAATCGAACCGTTGTCACTGAATCGAACAGATAGCACTCGTAATGAGTATACGGAATTATTAAATCAATTCCCCGAGCTGACACGACCTACAATGAAAGGCGAGACATTAAAACACGAAATAACGCATAAAATAGTAACTAAAGGTCATCCCGTTTTTGCGCAACTACGAAGACTAGCGCCAGATAATTTAGTTACCGCAAAGAGAGAGTTCGATGAAATGATCAAATTGGGCGTTATCGAGCCCAGCGACAGCAAATGGTCTTCTGTACTACATATGGTCCCTAAAAAAAACGGCGATTGGCGAACATGCGGCGATTACCGCAGCTTAAATGCTTAAACGGTCCAAGATAGGCTAAGGTACCCGATTCCCCATATACAGGATTTTACACAGCGTTTAGCTGACTCCAAGAGATTTTTGAAGATAGATTTAGTGAGGGCATATTACCAGATACCAGTCGAGCCGTCAGACGTACATAAAACCGCAGTTACGACGCCGTCCGGACTTTTTAATTTTACACGAACGCCGTTCGGGTTGAGAAATTCCAGACAAACTTTTCAGCGTTTTATAGACCATGTCACGCGTGGTTTGAATTTCGTGTTTGTAAATTTAGACGACTTGTTAGTAACAAGCCCTGACCATAAGACACATAAGAAACATTTGAAAATTCTATTTAAACGGTTAACCGAATACGGAATAATAATTGGACCGGATAAATGTCAATTCGGAACGACTGAACTGAGTTTTTTAGGACATTACGTCTGTCCTGAAGGCATTTCACTCCTTCCCACAGCAGTGGACGCGATAGTAAATTTCGTGAAGCCTGAGAAACAGAGAGCATTACGTAGATATCTAGGAATGGTAAATTATTACCATCGTTTTATTCCTCATTGCGCTGAGAAATTGACACCATTGAATAATTTGTTGACTGAAGCCAACGAAGGTCAGAATAGACTTTCGCCTAAGTCTAATTTCGAATTATATTGGACAGAGAATGCGAACGTAGCATTTACCGAATCGAAGCAAATACTAGCGAATGCAACGTTATTAGTACATCCGCAACAGTCGGCACCTTTAAACATCACGTGTGACGCTAGTGATTTCGCGGTAGGTGGAGTTTTACAACAATGTATTGATAATGTATGGCCACCTTTGTCATGTGTTGACATAAAATTCTCTACCCTCCAAGTTATGTCTAAAATGTCTAATGGTACTATAGACTGCCAAAAGTTCTTGGTCAAAAGTGCTGTATCGTGTCTCTGCTGGTGATAGCTTTTTTGCTAAAAAATGACAAAGGTGGCCATACCCCTACGAAATTCGTTTCGTCCTTCACATATCGAATATCGGTTGTGATACTTTTGTGAACTCTGCTATGAAAGCTAAATGCCTTGTCTGGCGTAAGGATGGTCGTTCTGTCCTAGAGTTCATGACGAAATTCAAAGGTTCATGAACCTTTGAATTTCGTCATGAACTCTAGGACAGAACGACCATCCTTACGCCAGACAAGGCATTTAGCTTTCATAGCAGAGTTCACAACCGATATTCGATATGTGAAGGACGAAACGAATTTCGTAGGGGACACATTATCGCGACCAACAGTTTCAGTTATTGAATATGACGCAGTGATAAACTATAAAGACCTGAGCAAGGACCAGGCTTCTGACAAAGAACTCATATGTTTGAGACATTCAACGACGTCTAATATGGAATTTCGCTTGTTAAAGACATTCGATAATGTATTGGTCTGGTGCGACATTTCGACAGGACGTAGAAGACCATACGTGACCGAAAAATTTAGAAGAAAAGTTTTTAATTCCCTTCACGGTTTAGGGCACCCTTCTCATAGAGCCACGAAACCTCTCAATAATTCTCGTTTTGTATGGCAAAAGATGAACTCTGACATAGCAAATTGGTGCAGATACTACACAGGCTGTCAAGCAGCTAAAGTTTCACGTCATAATAAACCAGTTTTCGGAAAGTTTGAGGAACCGACTGAGAGATTCGATCATGGACACGTCGATCTGGTCGGGCCCTTACCTTATTCGGACGGTTCTAAGTATTTGTTAACATGTGTCGACCGATTTACTCGTTGGTCAGAGGCTATACCGAAATTTTTTTTAGTACAGAGACAGTCGCGGACGCGTTTTTCGGCGGATGGGTAGCTCGTTTCGGGACTCCTGTTACAACTGCTACGGATAGAGGAGCCCAGTTCGAATCCAGACTATGGGATACCTTGTGTAATCAATTCGGTATAACTAGAAACCGAACGACGAGTTATCACCCTCAATCAAATGGCATGGTTGAGCGTTTTCATAGACAACTTAAGGCCGCCATTATGGCGCCTGAGACACCGAACCCGTGAACAACTACGCTTCCGGCCGTTTTGCTCGGCATACGATCGGCCGTCAAGGAAACGTTCGGCAGATCGGCCGCGAGATGGCATACGGAATGACATTGCGTCTACCAGGTGACTTTACGGAGAATTATACTGTGGACGCCAATACTGATTTAGAAAATTATTCAGATAGGTTACGCGTAGCCATGTCGCGTCTCCGGTTAAGCCCCTCATGAGAGACAAATCAAAAGATACGTTCCAATATAAGGAGCTCGACACATGTTCACATGTATTTCTGCGACGAATCGTAATTGCACCACCGCTGTCTGCCCCTTACGACGAACCGTATAAGGTCATCGCAAGGAGCGGTCGAGTATTCAAAGTGTTAATCAAAGGCAAGGTTGAGACGGTGACTGCAGACCGTGTCAAACCTGCGCATATCGAGCTCTCGCCTGAAGATGAACAGACCAGACAATCGACCGCGATGTCAAAAACTACGGCTATACGGCCTATGGCGAAAATTCACGAACCTCAGACGGCTGTGGTAGGGAAAAGAAGTACTGCTACGTCGACGCCTCCTGAGGCCGGAGTTTGCACGAAGCAAAGTTTGAACGGACAGTCTACGGTAAAGACAAAGGCAACAGCTCCAGAGGTTAGCCGACAAGGTGAAAAACCTGGGGAACAGTCAAATACGAAGGCGACATTGTACAAGGCGCCGCATGTTAGAAATGCCATGAGGTACGATGGTATTCGAACATATTCACGAATTCCTTTGCATTTGAGAAAAGACGTGCCATTCAAACACAACAGAATAAACGCATCAGAAATCAAAACAAAAGTAATACCCATCACAGCCGTAGAGTGACAATAAATCCGCCGCCGATTCGAACACGTGTGGGACGACAGATCCATACACCAGCGCGATTCGTGCAACTGGTTCACGCAGTTATAGCTCCTAATGATATATACTGCGGACCCAGCGCACGTACAACTTTAATATGTATATAAATCGTGCCAGGCCTGGCACAAATAAATCATTGTTAAGTAAATAATGAAAGTTTTCACTATTCTTATAAATGTTAAGTTACTAAGTCAGTTGGATGAGAGTTAAGAGTTTTGGGCATGGCCAGTTAAAAGGACATTTGCTAAGAGGATCGGAAATAAATAAAGATTTTGTCATAGCCGCACTCACTATAGCTCACCAACAACCCACGCTGTATCATGACATTGGCTGTTTACATGTTTATAGTTATAACGTTGATATTTTGGTACGAATTGGTGCTACTTGGTCGGCGCGTAGTTAACCATAAAATTACGATATCTGCCGTTGAGTGACAATAAATCCGCATAGTTTTGTAGATATACGTTGTCACTTAGCCCGGGGGTAATGTGGCGACCTCACTTGCAGATCATCGTGCCCGAGTTCGAGCCGGACGGAATCGCTGATCGACAGGTCAGCACTTCCGCCCGGCTGAAGCCATGTGCGGCCCGGCCGCGCTCTTCATTCTACCACTGGCCTTCATGGAAGTCAGACGTGTAACCGCGTCATCCACATTCAGCCGCGTGGCTGAATAGCCACCCCCTGTCGCACAGGACTAAGTAGCACACACATATCTGACAAAGTCTGCACGAATATGGAATGAATAAAGAATGAATTCATTGAAATCTTCTGCAGCGAACCACCACTTGCTGACCGGGCAAGACACCACGATCAAGATCGGGCCTGAGGCATTGGTCACGTCCATTGACTTGTCGAACATTCGGCAACGTCAATGGTACCGTAACCCTCGCCCCAGGCCACGATAAATTAACATCAATTAACATATTGAAAGCCAAAAAATATAAAATCCTCTAACTTTTCAACCAAGTCACCCACATCGTGTTTTTGGTGTCTATACTAAGGTTTTTCACCCCATGGAAGTCGTTTTACTAATTTCTAAAGACCTCAGAGCAATTTCATTTGCATAAATTAGCATAAAATAACATAATTAAAGCCGAAAAAATATAAAATCACCAATAGCGGTGTTTTGTTATCTATACTCAGGTTTTTCACCCCATGGAAGTCGTTTCACTAATTTTTGAAGACCTCAGAGCAACCTCATTTGCATAAATTAAAATAAATTAACATAGTTAAAGTCGAAAAAAATATAGAGTCCTCTAACTTTTCAACCAAGTCACACACAAAGATGTTTTATGTGTCTATACTAAGGTTTTTCACTCCATGGAAGTCGTTTCACTATGAAGCCAAAAAACTATAAAACTTTTCAACCAAGGCACCCACCGAGGTGTTTTTGGTGTCTATACTCAGGGTTTTTACCCCATGGAAGTCATTTAACTAAGTTTTAAAGACCTTAGAGCAACTTCATTGGCATAAATGAACATAAATTAACATAATTGAAGCCGATAAACTATAAAATGTTCTAACTTTTCAAGTAAATTACTCACACAGCTGTTTATGGTGTCTATCTCAACCCAATATCTACTCTTATACGTCAATGCAATGATTAATACACGATAGACAAAACTATTATACATGTACAGTGTAACCAATGTCGCAGTTTTCAAAGCATGTTTTTTATTCAGATCATATATTATTCGACACATAACCTACAATTCAAATTAGCAGTGGGAAGTTGCCACAGGCGACACGTGTGTATCAACACGTCAACCATACTATCTTACACCAAATCATATTCAAATTTAAAAATATGTTGCAGCCAATAATTAGCAAACCAACGGATTCCAGCAATGACAGTCACTTATTCATACATTCATAGGGTTATCAACAGTCTTTGAAGTTTAAATAAGCATAAATTGACATAAAAGACCTTACGTAATTGTTGTAAAGTAGTATTCCATTTAAACAATTGGTCCATTTTACATTGTGAACAAAGAGCAACATGTAGCGATGCAACTTCATCGTGTAAATATATTTTAAACAACACGAATTGAACTCCTTTGGGTTTCAGTAATTATTTAAGATAATTTTAGGTTGTAAAATGCAATTATGCATATAAATGTTATTAGAACGATAGAAACTGAATATGTTTTCATTTGTTAAATCAAATAAGTTTCCTCATCAAATACATAACACCAGTTAATAAATCTAATCCAAAAAGTTTTGACATTGTAGGAAATACAAAATCTGTAAATTGGTGCATCCACGTTACAGAAAAATTACATATTTCCGAATTTACAATACATTTTAAGAAAAATGTCGTTTTTGGTGCTGTCATATATAAAGCTGAAATGATTGCAATTTGTTTTAATCACTTTCTTAAGTAACACTTTTGATTTTTCTTTTCCACTAATTATTTAATTGTCGGCTTGCATGTGTGTGCACTAGAGCTACAGAGTATTTTCAAAATGGCCGCCAAATTCTCCCTTTAATTGTCAATTTTACCAGTCAATCAACATCATTATGAACAGAAAACACTCAATAAAAAATAAAAAACAATCTGGATGTAATAAAGCTTTACACTAATATACCCTAGGACAATAATATTTGATCTAGAGCTACAGAATATTTCCAAAATGGCCGCCAAATGCACCCTTATATTGTCAATTTTGCCAGTCAATCAACATTATTATAGACAGAAAAAAGCATAATTAAAAATCAAAAATAATGTTGAGGTTATATAGCTTTAACATAATATACTTGAAGACAATATTTGTTACCATGATCAATAGGGGAGTAGTAAAAAAACAAAAAAATAAGTTTGTATTTAAGCATAACATTCAAACTCTTTAATTTGAAAAAAATTACAAATATGCGTATAATTCAGTGCCTTTTGTACCTAAGTTTTTGAGAATAAACATCTTTTTATTTCTATACATCGTCTTCGAAATCACCTATTGAGCCTCCTAAACACTCAAAATGATTAGAATACTCCAACAATCCATACCTGAACATGGTTTTTAAAGGCAGAAACCCTTTACTTTTGGAAAAAAATCAAGAATAATAAGTTTATTTACCTTGACCTTGAAATGACCCTTAAATGACCTTAGTGTCATCTTATATCTACGCCACATTAAAGCCATGAGGGTTATGTCAACATATAATATATAATGCCATATCGTCACATCAATGTGACATTTTGATATTTACATTACATCGTATTCTGTTATTACAATACCATATTTCCACACTATAGCAGGCCTGATATAGAACATTATAATATCCAATACATCCCTCAATTATATTACTAATGTCTCATATTATATAATAACATATGCGGATATCTAAGTGTCACTTATATTCATAATACAGCAACATCATGCCATTATAATGGCTTTGATCTAGGATACTAAAATGTCAGGTCTGTGGTTAAATTTTACTCACTTTGGAGCTTAGTGTGTGAAACGATCGCAATTGCAA
Source organism: Flabesymbios commensalis (assembly GCA_964017125.1). Classification (NCBI taxonomy): domain Eukaryota; kingdom Metazoa; phylum Annelida; class Polychaeta; order Terebellida; family Flabelligeridae; genus Flabesymbios; species Flabesymbios commensalis. Next base: position 61,088,007 of record OZ024912.1, read on the forward strand.
CGCCAAGTGGCCTCGCATAGGAGGTTGGCTGCTCCTAAGAGTGGGTGCTCACAGTAGGTTCTACTCACTACTGTATTGCCAATTATATTGCTATATTCACACTTTCTAAAGCCATAATCTGAAAGTATATATGCTGATGTTGAATACAATATCACCACATATAATTTCATTACCAGAACTCACACTGTCATATACATATACAGTTAAACAAAATGTCATATATCAACTAGTTAATGTCATATATATATACATTATAATAGCATGGTTTGGGAAATGAGTATCATATCTGAATACTATAATATTTTTATATTCTGAAAATATAGCATCCTATTGTGACAGTATACTGATAACATTTAATACCATATACAATGATGTGGATATAATATTTTTACACTACAGCTGGTGCAATATTATAGTATTATTCTTTTGCTAAAGTAACACATCCTGACACTGTAGTGCTCCATTGTATGGCATACTGTGTAATATCCCACCATTTGAGTGTCATACTGAGGTATGAAAACATTAAGATTTCATTATACTTTTAAATGTCGGCATACCGACGACATTTTATTGCCCTATATTGTCATTATAATTCTATATTATGGTAGGCCCTACTATAATATCAATATCGACACTATGCCATAACATGAAATTTCAAGGTTTAAGACAAGATTATACCATCATTTAGTGACATTATAATGTCATGTGTCAACATTGTGATGCCATATTATAACATTAAATTGTAACTTTATGGTTCTATAATATCTTTTCTGTACACCATAGTACTGTATCATAATTATATGCATGTAGATCTACTGAGACAATGTATCATCCTGATACATTAATGAGATATCGTGGCACAGATCTGTTAACTTTACTCACATACTATTTATTAGGCAAGATGAAGCGGACATCTCACAGCAAATATGTTTCCATCTTCTATCTTTGTTGATATGAGTAATGTCATAGACCATACAATTAGGCAAGCATTGAAAATGGCAGATATAAGTTAAAAGGAGCGGAGCAATTTGTGATCAAACTGTACTATCCCTTTATCATCAAGTGCTATAGAAGTCAATTTACTTCCATAGTAAAAAGCAACAGATCTTTAAAAAAACCCACACAGGACGACTTACCCAAAACAGTTTATTAGGGTCTGTGTTATGCCCATATTGCTCTCCTTGGTATATCATCTCCAGAAGAATATGATTATCAGCCCTATCGAATTATGCAACTCATCAGTAGCTGATCCAGAGGGAGCGGCGCCCTCCCTTCAGTATCCCTTAAAAAACTACTAATTTGGGCCTTTGTATATGCTCCAGAAAGCACCATTTTAAGCCTAAGATTTTGATTTTTTTCTGGGGAAGCATGACCCCGAATCCCTGTAAAGCACATAAGAGGATGACTGTGCCAGCTGTGGTGTGTATTTGAAATTATAGTAAACAAATTGACTTCAATTGCTGAATCCACCACTGCCCATCCGATGAGATGTCAGCTAATGCCTACTTTATGCCCAGAGCTATCTATTTGTATATGTATTGCAAGCAAATGTATTAATTCGCGGTGTAGTTGTGCCAGACGTCAGATGGGTTGTTCCTAATTGCTAATAGGATAATATGGTTGATTCAAACATGGAAGTTCGATGTTTTACTGATTCACCAACTGTCTATTATGTTCTTTCTGTGTATGTTGCATATCAAGAGCACAGTATCGTGTTTCATACTTGAAGTGACAAACTATGAGCCACTAGTTTATCATATTTTATTGGTTTGTTAAGCACAATCGGCTCGCTTTGAAAATGTATTTTTTTTTAAAAGCTGATGCCACAGTATCTATATTTATGATAATTTTGTATACTTATCTGGTCTTCCTAACTTTATTTCTATGCATCTCTTTTACATGTATTTGCATACAATATGCATTCTACCAGGTGTCATGTGTTATATACTATCGAGTTTAATATTATTATTTTGACTGCACAGTATATGGTATATCACAACAAAGTAGGATACTGCATATTTCATCTAGCTATCACCCTGAAATACTGTTTTTAAAAATAGGCTAATCCTTGATCAATTGCAAAGATTTTACTTATAGGGAAAGCGCTCGGTTTAACCGTTTACCGTTTACAAATTTCGTTGTGATCCAATAATTTAACAAATGTGATTTATTTCATTATAAGCTACATTTTAAATGATACTGTGCATATATCTGGTCCATTCTGTGTCATTTTTAAAACGTTTTGTTTAATTGTATTAAATTATTTTATTCTCATGGAATTTATTTTTTGCGGTCTCGTAATAAAGCGTATTTTGCCCCTCAAAAACTCATGCACACACCTGCAAGCCGACAACCGGGTGTTAGTTATGCCCAGAGGTCCCCTTGACATGCTAAAAAAGGTTTTAGGTATGCACGCTCAAGTGGTGACGAGACCCTCCTTGGCCACCTCTGACCAACTGACTAATATTGAATTCTCGAAATGTCGTAAATGCGAGGTCATTGTAAAGTTATGTTGTGCCTAAAATCGTTTATATCTGCATAGGAAATGTACAAACTCTACAGTACTGGACTATATCGTTTCACGTTTGTTCTAAATACGTCAACAGATTCATTACACCGATCTCCCCGTCGTCATATTGACGCCACAAATCACAGTACCACCCTTGCTGTCGTCGATATTTTTGGCGTTGGTGTCGGCAAAGTTTGGACTCGCTGAGCAAACGACAGGAGAGAGATGTCCATCTGGATTCTCTCTCGAGCGTTTCGATCAGCCTGTAAAACGGCATATCCCTATGGGCACGATTTTTTAGTCGTGCCACACCTCCACATCGTTGTTTGTGCGGACACTCTGTCCGAAGACAGACCATCTATCGGGTGACCACGTTCGACTAAGCAACCAAGTTGCTTTAATGTATTTTGCAAGCTCGATAAGCTCCGATGTCGTCTGCTTCCATGTATCAACAACTATACGATTATGCGATCCCAGAATGTTTTTCAGCTCTAGGAGCGAGTGGTAGATTCCCTACGATATACACGTAGTTTCTACAAAAAAGGGGCATATTCAGTGACTGAGGGGTAGATTTTAGGAAATTCGCATATAGAAAGGGGAGGAGAGATATATTCTGAGAGGAAAAGGGTGTAAATTCTGGGAGGGGTAGATGCTGGGAGGGTCACATATAGTTGTTGAAAAGGGTGGTATATTCTGGGATTGACGGGCAGATTCCGGGAGCCAAATACACTTCATATTATCACAATAAAGGAGGGTAGATCCTGAGACGGAGGGGTAGATTCTGGGAGCCACCGTAATCTACCCCGGGGGTATAGTTCAGGATCTACCCCGGCGTAGATTCTGGAGCGCTCACAATCTACCCGGGTATAATCTGGGAAGGGTATATTTACAGACTTTACACCGGTATTCTTTTCCACCCCAAACCACGCCCACTCCACATTTCCTCAGTAGGTGACGTGACTGAATGACGTGTCTGTGGTACACCGCTGACTGGCTCGATGTTTTTTTCAAATGTTGGTAACGTTGGCCCAATATTAAAGGGACCCCTTGGGATGAGACATTTTCAATGTTGTCAATTTTGAAAATTTAATTTATATGAAGCTATATAGCCTACTGATCTTAGCTAAAAATACGAAAAAGTCAAAAAACAATTTTAAAGCACCGAAAAAGAGCGAAATAGTTGTATTTCCAGGTCGTATATTGCCATGTAAGCAAAACAAGTCAGCAATATTAAGCACTTTCCATCACATATTCCCACGTATCAGACGGTAAGATCAGAGCAGTCGCAGCTAATTGGGGGATAATTGGTGTCTCATAGTCAGGATACGGGAGGACACACCTGCAGCACTGATTGTCTACCCAACGCTGGGCCGATGCCATCAGCATGTGGCCCAATGCTGTGAAAACATTCAATCGTCCTTCAGGTATACAAATAGTTTGTTTGGGTTTCTTCTGGTTTCATAGAAATGTTTATTAAAAATATTTGTAAAAATATGAAAATTCTGAAAAAAATAAAAACATGATCCGTGGGATACACTACTTCGGTGCGGAAGTATAACCAAAATTGATGTCATCCCAAGGGGCTGCTTTAACTCATAGTAGGGCAGATATCGGGCCCTGTTACACTCTAAGAAGGAGGTTCATGCATATTAATCTACAGTGACGTCAGAATTATTAACTATTGGATTTGATTGGTAGTTCCCTAATTGCCTCGTCCAATCACGTGTCACCACTGCATAAATGACGTGATTTGCTAAAAAATCTCGTAGTTTCTCTCAACGTCCGCGTGAAAACATGAGAATTTGATTCAAATTGTTTTAATTATGGTTGCTGAATTACTCATACGTTGGCCAAACAGAGCGAAATATACAGACGAAACTCCCGCATTTCTTATTTTGAACATGCATGTCCGAAAGAAAGGCAAAATAAAATTACCGATTTTTTGATGATTTTAACCTGATTGTGTCGCTTTGACCTGGAAAACATAATAACAGAAAATATCATGTATATAAAGGCAGTATAACCGATACATTTAAAACTATTTTATCTAAATGCATACAATTTGTATCTAAACATATGTTTTAGCACCTGCGGAATCCATTATAATTATTTGTATTAATTTTGAGGTTGATCAGTTGACTTCGAAATGTGGTGAACCGATTTCCACGGGGTGAAAAATCTGAGCATAGGCACCAAACACACCCCTGTGGGTGACCTGGTTGAAAAGTTAGAGGATTTTATAGTTTTTGGCTTAACATATGTTGATTTATGTTAATTTATGCAAATTAGGTTGTCCTGTGGTTTTCAAAATGTAGTGGAACGACTTCCTATGTGTGGAAAACATGAGTATAGAAACCCGAAACACCTCTGTGAGTGACTTGTTTGAAAAGTTAGAGCATTTTTAAGATTAGTGGCTTTAAATATGCTAATTTATGTTAATTTATGTAAATTTATGCAAATTAGATGGGTTTGTGGAATTTCAAAATCAACTAAGACAAAGTCCACGTAATGTCAGCCTGTATGGAAACACAAAAGTGACATTTTCAAAAAGTGTGTCGAAACGTCCAAACCTGTCTCGAAATGACTCCTACATTTCTGTGTCGAAATTGTTTGTGTCGAAGTGACTGGCACCCGTATATTTTGGCTATTGCAATTCCTTAATTGTTGCACAACCTTCCAGACAGAAAAATGAAATGAATCGGGCTTTAGGCCACCTTTGTGCACATATAGGCTAAACTGGGCCAGGAGAACCTCTTGAGGAGAGAAATAGACGAGATGTGTTCATTGATCAAGAATGTCACGAACGGGTTGTCTGGAAGGCTTCTCGTTTGCTTGGCAGTTTCGTTTAAATGAAACAAGTAATCATTTCATACAGGGGGAGGGTGGTGGAAGGGGTCGGGGAAGGCCACTTGCAGGCGGCATGAATCAGTACACGGCGTAGCAGTGTGTAGGCACACACACTGCTACGGAGTGTAGGAACATTGGACACAATAATTTTCTAAACGGTACACAGTTTTTGAAGAAAATTGCAGTTGCATCTCCTTCAATCTGAAATCCCATGTCTGTTGGCCCAGTGGATTCATTTACAAAATAGCTGAAAACGTTTCTTTTTAACTTAGCCTTTTGACACTAATTCCTCGGCCTGCGCCTCTGAGTTTGACATAAGATTCGAGCTTTCAGCCCTTAGACGACCAGTCTGAGACCAACCACGCTACCTCTCGATTACGGAGGCTCCCCGTAACTGAATCTTTACCAGTGGGTGGAGAAGAAACCCCAGAATACTAGACTGATGAAGGAATCCGCGAGCTTCAGTGTGACAGGCAAGCAGCGTTAACCACTACCAGAACATCATATAGGACGACGATAGGACACTGCTATAATTATCCCCATCGTACACTACACTAGTACCATTGCTTTTCAGTATTAGGTCCTTTCGTTTATTCCCATACAACATTCCTTTGTGATCTTTTTGTCTTAAATCAATGACCTTGATGATCAAGTTAGTCGTGTCGCTTCACTGCTTTTATATTTTTTGTTTATTGTTTGATATTTGTTTATTGTTTGATATTTTATTCATAATGCATGTACCTCACCCCACATTGCAGATTTTGTTGTTTTACTTTTCAAATAGTTTTGTTAAACAGACAGTTTATATTTGTTTTGTATTGATCATACTAAAGCATACAAATGTTACATACAGACAAGTATTTTGCAATGCCAGTTCGACTAATAGTTTATCTATTTTGCAACAAAATTATCATGGTATCTTTTTACATGAATTGTCTTATGTACATGCTTTGATACTTCTACTCTTAAACTTATGTAAATGTAGAAAATATGGCGAATTTTGTTGAAAGTGTCAGTGACACTATTTTAGAATCTTTAGGTGGTACAGAAAAAAATTCTTTGTGCAAAATTCTAGATACATCATCAGTCAACGAAAATGAGCCTGTTTTTATAAATCCGTCTTTTTACCATGATGATCAAATGCTTGTTGACCAGCTTAGTAAGCATAAAAGCAAATTCTCTTTGTTGAGTCTAAATATACAGTCAATAAATGCAAAAATTGACGAATTACGAATATTAATAGAAAATTTAAGATTAAAAAACTGTCATTTTTCTGCAATCTGCTTGCAAGAATCTTGGCTGTCCGAGCATTCTGATCTTTCTCAATTTGACATTGATGACTATACGCTAATATCACAGGGAAAGCTATGTTGCGGCCATGGTGGCCTTATCATCTACTTAAGAAAAAAATTTGATTACACGAAAATAGACCTAGTGGAAAATACTAAAGTGTGGGAGAGTTTATTTATTGAAGTTTCTGGTTTTCTAAATAAAAAGATTATCATTGGAAATATTTATAGACCCCCTCTTGTACATAAAAAGGACCATGACACTTTTTTAGAGGAACTAACACCGATCTTAATTAATTTACAAATTTGTAAACATGAGGTTGTAATAGCTGGAGACTTCAATATAAACCTTTTAAACATACGTGACAAAATAAATGTTAGTGACTTTTTTGACACTCTCACGTCAAATTCATTTTTTCCTCAAATTACTTTCCCAACAAGATTTTCAGAGCGGTGTGGTACCTTAATCGATAACTTCTTTGTAAAATATTCTCCAATAGGAGCTAGAAATGTTTCAGGTATTTTAACACATCGGCTCTCAGACCATCAACCATACTTTTTAGTAATTGATCCTATACTAGTAAAACAAGTACCTCCTAAAATGGTTGAATCTCGTAGATTAAACACTAAGAACATAAATGACTTCGTTGATGCGTTGTCCGCAAGTAATATGTATGATCAATTAAATACAGAAAGAGGATGTGACCCAAATGAGAATTACAACATTCTGTATTCAATCATTTCAAATTCTATAAATGAATATTTTCCTTCTAAAATGATTAAGTTTAAAAAACATAAACACAAACATAGTAAATGGATTACGCGTGGTATTATTAAATCTATAATTTATAGAGATAACTTGTACATCAATTTGAAAAAACTTGATATTTATTCGGATAATTATCAAACGGTAAAAATGAATTTTTTAAACTATAACAAGCTGTTAAAGAAAAATATCAAATTGGCCAAGAAAATGTATTACTTTTCTTGTTTTGAAAAATGTAAAAATGGTAACATGGACCAATATTAAAGATATATTAAACAAGAAGACATCTACAACGTCTATTTCTGAACGTTTTAATATCAATAATCATTGTACTGAAGATAAGCAAATAATTGCGGACAGTTTTAACAATTACTTCACAAACATAGGAGTAACATTAGCAAATAAAATAAAAAATTCTGGAACAAAAACTTTTAAATCATACCTGGACAAACCATCAAAAAACAACTTCAATTTTACCCTTGTAACTGAAACTGATGTTAAAAATGTGATTAAACAACTAAAAAGTAAATCTAGTCAAGGAGCTGACGGTCTTTCGGTTAAATTATTAAAATCAATTGAAAATATTATTGTGAAATCTTTGACTCTTATAACGAACCAGTGTATTGAAACAGGTGTGTTTCCAGATAAGCTAAAAATAGCTAAAGTTGTCCCTCTTTATAAAAAAGATGACGAAACACTAATCGAAAATTATCGCCCTGTCTCAATTCTACCTGCAATTTCGAAAGTTATTGAAAAGATTATGTTCCGACAAATATACGAATATTTTACAATAAATAATCTTTTTTACAAAAGCCAATATGGTTTTAGACAAAAACATTCCACAGAATTTGCTGCGTATGAATTGCTTGATAGAGTTATATGTGATTTGGATAAAGGTAAAACACCTTTTTGCGTTTTCTTAGATTTATCAAAAGCTTTTGATACTATCAATCACTCTATCTTATTACATAAACTTAATCACTATGGTTTCAGAAGAGGTAGTTTAAATTTGTTAAATAGTTATTTATCAAACCGTAAACAATATGTACAATTTGGAGGCACAAAATCTAGTTTAAGTAATATTATGACAGGTGTACCTCAGGGCTCTATTTTAGGTCCATTATTATTTATAATATACATAAATGACATTAATAAAGCAAGTTCTATTCTCAGACTGCTCATTTATGCTGATGACACAACTTTATATAGTACTATTTTTGATTTTAAGTCCAGAGATATAAAAATCATTAGCTCGCTAATCAATGCTGAGCTTTTTAAAATAAATGAGTGGCTCGTTGCAAATAAACTGTCACTAAATGTTAAAAAATCTAAATTTATGTTGTTTCACATGCCCCAAAAATCCATACAAAAACCTACATTAAATATTGGTAAATCACTATTGGAATGTGTCGATTGTTTTAATTTTTTAGGTATACATTTTGATAAACATCTATCGTGGAATGAACATATCCATACAATAGCGAATAAAATAACAAAAACTATTGGAGTCCTAAATAAGTTAAAACATCACATTCCGCTTACCATTTTATTAACCATATACAACACTTTGATTTTGCCACACATAAATTATGGTATTCTGTCATGGGGTTTTAAATCAGATCGAATTTTGAAACTTCAGAAGAAAGCTGTTCGTATTATAACGCTGAGTAAATTTAATGCACACAGTGAACCTATTTTTAAAAGATTAAATGTTTTAAAAGTAGATTCCTTGTACCAGATGAAATTGCTCATCTTTGGCTACAAATTGCAGCATAAAACCTTGCCTGCTTATTTTAATAATTTTAACCTGACACCGTTTTCACATATTCATAATCATGACACAAGAAATCGTAATTTACTATGCCCAGAGAGAGTCTACCATGAATTTGCAAAGCATAATGTTCGTTATGAAATCATAAATATTTTAAATACTTTTCCTGTCGACATCACCTCTAAAATTCATACACACAGTTTATCTGGATATGTTACATATATTAAAACATATTTTATAAAAAGTTATTCTGATTCTTGTGATATTTTCAACTGTTATATTTGTCGTCAATAATTTATTCCTTATGTATGGTGTTGTGCCCCACTTCTTTTTTTATACTCTTGGATATGAAAGGGTGTATCTGCCGCTCTACAAAGTGCCAGATGGACCCTTTCATGTCCGGTGATAGGATACATATAGTGTATAATTATTATTAGTCGAATTGATACAGAATCATAGCTATTATGGATAAAATATTGTATATATTTCTTTAATTTACTTTTCATAATCATATACCTGCATGTCAGGTGGTCCATGTGATAGCGGCACGTATATGCCTTAACATGGATCATCCTTGATCAACATATACTATTATTGATAAATATTGTTATTATTTTTTATGTATATTTGATTGGTCAAAATAAATGATTTCTGTCTGTCTGTCTGTCTATAAAAAACATGTGATTTTCGGCGAATGATCTGCAAATGCAGGGAAAATGTGAGCAATCGCTGAATTTTTTGGTGAGAATTCGCTGAATAAATTACCCTTGACGACTGATCGCCAATCATATTTTTTTTATTGGAACAACTGCAGGATTTAATCTTCTGGCATTGTTCGCCAAACAGTCATCGAAAGACATTAAACACGTCTCCATCAACACTGGTCAATAAACGCTGGGGAAAATGTTGATATATGTCAATTTTAGGAAAACATATGTATACATGCATATGTAAGACAACATACATGTACATGTATGGGTGATTCTCTGCTGAATGCACTTTTTGAGTGAAACGAAGGTCGTGGGGGGTGGGGGGGGGGGGGGTATGTCACTTCGTTACCGTGCATTTTTGTGAAATATTATCGCAAATAACAGATTACATTGTGGAGTGTAATTTAACATCGATATGTAACAGAAGTGACAAGGTTTGTAACAGGAGTGACATTTACGCTGAATAGTAAAAATATTATAATATTGATCTAAACAGTTGTAGTGGTTTGTCTCCTACAAATCGGTATGTTTATTTTCTTTGACATTTAATAGTCTATTTTGATGATACTTTTGTACAAAATTATTAAAGACGAATTATGAAAGTCACAAAATAGACATACGTTCGCCCGCAGTGAGGAGGTGAATGTTACGTGATGTCGCTTGCTCCATTTGTGACAAGAGGAATTGCGAAGTCGGGACTCCATTTCCCCTTCTATTTTCAAATCAGTTAATGTTTGTACAAAACATGCATGCATGGAGATAACTGCACTCCATGTCTTTGAACAGATCAGAGCACTGTATGTAGGCCTATCAACCACGAAATTTCCAAATTGAACCCTGTAGATTCTGATTAAGGCTCCATATTCGAACTGAATTTGCCACTGTGTGTGTGATTACATTATTAGTATGTTGTGTTATTTTACCCTTGAACAGTTAAAGCGCTTAATTATTTTTGTATAAACCATGGAGGCCAAAGGTTTTTTTCAATTTAAAATCATTATTAAATGTCTTAGTCAACTCTTTTCGATTCATTTAAATACTATGTTATTGGTATACGAATATTATACATATTTTCCGCATACAGTGCGGGATCGACTTTACACGTCAGAATCTGACACCTCTAAAGTCGATCCCCGCACTGTAAGGGTTAAAGCCAGACTTCCTAGAAAATCCAGTATGTTATTTTCGCCTTGCAGTTATTAAAACTCTACCCACTGGAAGCCACTCGTGAATAAGTCAATGCATAACGTTACCTTAAGAGCGAAATCGTCCATATTGTGGTGATCAGCTGTGAGTCCGCACCAGGTGTGACAATGAGACGGGAGCTATTCTACTTGAGCCCTCAAGATAGCTAGGAGTGGATCTCTAACCTTCCTTATGTCACACAATACGTGCTGATCCACATTGACTTTGGGCGTCGAACAACTATTGGTTCAATGTTGGACCAACGTTAACCCTGAAAGCGCTGAAATACTTTAGTATAAGCCATGGAGGCAAATGGGGTTTTTCAATTTGAAGTCCAAACCAAAAAGCAGCTGCACACGTCCGTCATCAGCGGGCCTGCGCACGGGCCCACAAATATTCCTATCTAAAATCAGGATTAAATCTACGTGGCCTGCGAGGCTGAGAATCTCACGTCGACGTGCGACAACACCGGGATTCTAAGCTTATAATATTATATGCCGACTACATTCACTGTCCGGTCAAAACCAATAGTGGTTGTTTACCCGTCTATTGTCGGCACCTGTAAGAGCCGCATTTTCCTTGTGCGGTTGACCATCGCTGTTGGCGAAGGCAAACAACGCCATTCCTCCCGAGAGCACGACGTTGTTGCGACGTTGAATCAACGTCCTTGACGTTGATTCAACGTCGCAATAACGTCGTGTGCCCAGGGAGTTCCCACTTGGTACGTGCCGGCGACTCCGGGAGGGCGCTTAATGGCTTTGAAGAGATACCTGACTTTATGACACAAGCAAATGCTGAATTTGCTTTGTCACTAGAGTATACAGAGAGTATGCATACTAGTCTTATAGCCTCCTACTTTCTTCGGTTGATGGTGAATTAATCAGTTAATAGAAAGGTGGAAATTTGCAACAATCAGTTTCGCATGCACGAATATTTAACGAATATTTATTTTGACGCTTATTCTAACCCTTGACAGTGCCGCTGAATTGTTTCTGTTGTATTTTTCATTTATTCGAAGCTGGAATTGCTAGCGTAATGTCCAGCTTCAAATGACGAAAAAATATTTATAATTACGAAAAGTAGACATCTCCAATATGGATTTATTGGATTAACTATAAGCATCTAACAAAGCTATTTTATCACATTTAGTAGTAGCTCTATTGATCTAAAACATGTTAGACACCGTGTAGGCCTATAAATATACGATTGCAGCACCGCAAGGGTTACGATCCACGTTAACCTTTGTCATGTAATTATCATAAAAGAGCCTCTTAACCTTTAAAGCACTGTATTTTTTAATAAAAACCTTGGAAACCACAGGGTTTTTTTAATTTGAAATCAGCATAAATGTGTTAGTTGGCTCTTTCTGATTCATTTGAATATCTATGTTATGGGTCTACGATCATTATAAATAGTTTTACTCTTAGAGTGCTGCGATCGACTTCGGTCGTCAGAATCTGACGTCTACAGACGTCAGATTCTGACGACTAAAGTCGATCCCCGCACATCTTCAGACGTCAGATTCTGACGACTAAAGTCGATCCCCGCGCTGTAAGGGTAAATGGTGTTTACTAAACCGTCTCATTATGTTATTACAATTATATTTAACATTAGAACGATACATTCAGTCGTATTTGACGACTCATTTCTTATATTATAATTATATCTATAGCCCTGGACATAATATTATTATTGTACAATAAAAATCTAACAAAATTAATGTTTCGACCATGAAAGTTTTCTAATAGTTTTGACAGTTAGAATTCATGTTAATAAATATATTTTTAAAACAATAGGCTGATAATTATTTTTCTGGATTTAAAGCAATACTTCCTTTTTTGAGAGTGGTAAATCGGTTGAGCCTATGGGTTACTTGAGCATGCTTTTGTTGACTAATATCTCAGATCAGCTGGTATAGGCGTGAAATGGGATACTACTAATTAATTCACTTGCCGATCTTCCCTTTCAGTCATACGATCTTGGATAAGTAGACATGCCACAATAGATCATACATATCACTACATGCGATGACTGTACAATGGACGGATAACGAGGAGAATTCGTCAATCAGTTGCAAAACTGCCTTTTCATTCTACCAGATTTTCTTAACCCTTTAACTCTTACAACGCTGAAATATTTTGTATAGACCATGGAGATCAAAGGGTTTTGCTCATTTTGAAGTCAGCATAAATGTCTTAGTTAGCTCCTTCCGCTACATTTGAATACGTATGTTTCGTGTCTACGACCATTATAAATATTTTAATTCTTTCAGTGCGGGGATCGTCTTTATACGTCAGAATCTGACGTCTACAGACGTCAGATTCTGACGTATAAAGACGGTCCCCGCGCTGAAAGGGTCAAGCGCCAATCACAACCACACCTGTTTATTTTTTTCATAGCACTATAGGAATATTGGAATTGAATTTTGTCAAAATTACATTTGATAAATCTAAATAATTTTCATTCAAGATCTAAGTAAATTTCAATTGTAAAACTTTTATGTTAAGGTATTAATTTATCAACGTAAAATTAAAAATACACAATAAAATGCTTATTAATGATTCATTCCTATCCGGATATGTCATATTAAACCCTAAACAGGATTAGACAAATTACATGTATTGCTATTTCAGCAAGTGAGCATTACAATTTTGTTTTATATTAAATACAACTAGAACAGCAGTTCCCGAAATCCGAGGCCCGGCTTTAGGTTGTTTCATTGCTATGGACAAAAAATTTTTGCTTAATGTTTTGAAAACATAACTCTATAAATAATTGGTCTTCCTCGTGAGCCAGAATCCTAAATTTCCAGGATAGCCTATAATTAAGGAAATAACCAAGGAGACCAGTTAAAATATATCTTCAACGTTTATTCCTTCCACCATCTTCAACATATCTGAGCAGACTGTCCAGCATGGTCAGTTAAACAACAGCATAAAAATAGCCTGTAACCCCACATGATCTAATACCGGGATCAAACAATAACCCCCAAACAACGGTATTACTCACCAAGTGGGGCTAGACGCAGCACCACTGAACCAGGCATTCACCAGGTGGCACATATCGGTGTTATTTTAGTGATTCAACTTCATCTTCAAAGTCGAAATGTCAATTTGAGGGTCAAATGAGCGAAATAAATATGGTAAAAATATATAAAGTAAAAACTAGAGGGACCTGTAGCTGAAGCAACAGGGAATTTAGGCAAATATGTTTGGCGGCTAACATTTGGAACATTCGGAACATTAGGACCATTTGGAACATTCGGAACTTTGGTACATTCCGAATATTAGGAACATTGCGAGCATTCGGAACTTTGGAACATTCAAAACATTCGAAATATTTCGAGCATTCGGAACATTTGGAACATTCAGGACCTTTGGAACATTTGGAACATTCGTAACATTTGTATTATTTGGAACGTTCGGAACATTTGGAACATTCGGAACATTCAAAACATATTGAACATTCGGTACATTTGGAACGTTTGGAACATTTGGAACATTTGAACAATTTTGAACTTAAGGAAAATTCGTAACATTCGAAATATCCGGAACATTTGGGACATTTGAACATTTTGAACATTTGGAAGATATGGGATATTCGGAACGCTCGGAGCATTTGGAAAATTTGGAACATTTGTATTATTTGGAAGGCTCGGAACATTTGGAACATTCGAAACATTCGGAACATTTTAAAAATTCGAAACATTTGGAACGTTTGGAACATTTGGAACATTCGGAAAATTTAGACCATTTGAAAAATTTGGAACTTCAGGAAAATTCGGAACATACGAAATATTCGGAACATTTGGACATTTGAACAATTTGAACATTCGGAAGATATGGGATATTCGGAACGTTCGGAACATTTGGGACATTTGGAACATTTGGAACATTTGGAACAGTTGGAACATTTGGAACGTTTGAAACATTTTCAACATTCGGAACATATGGAGCATTCGCGACATATGGGGCATTTGCGACATTCGGACATGGACATCTCCCCTCTGAAGTTACAACTGTTATTTTCTTGTGAAATGGAGCATTTAAAAGGTTTCTACTGTCCATATCAAACACTCAGTGTTGTTTCAACGCTTAGCCACTCTTCTTACAAACAACAATGTTTTTCTGATGCATACCGCACAAGTGTAAAATTGTATTAAAGTATAAATTAAACCACATGCCCCCCCCCCTATTCGATATCACATAAGCTGGGCAAATACAAGGTTGGTGTTGCTAACGTTTGAGTTTGGTATGTGCATTGTATCAACTCAATATCACTTCTGATTAAAGCAGCTCCTTGGGATGACATCAATTTTCGTTTTTATTTTTGAATTGAAGTAGTGTATCCCCCAGAGCATGATTTTCCTTTTTTTCAGTCTTTTTAGATTTAAAAAAATATTTTTTATCAATATTTCTATGAAACCGCTTAAAACCCAAACAAACTTTGTGTATACATAAACACTTGCTAAAGGACGGTTGAATGTTCCTACAGCATTGGGCCAAATGTTCATGCTGTCGGCCCAGCGTTGGGCCGACAATCATTGTTGCAGGTTATCTTATCATGTCCTGACTATAAGACACCAATTAGCGGCGATTGCTTTGATCTCTCCGTCCAAGACGTGGAAATATGTGGTGAAAAGTGCTGTATATTGCTGACTTGTTTTGTTTACATGACAATAGACGACCTGGAAATATAACTATTTCACTCTTTTTCGGTGCTTCAAAATTGTTTTTTGACTTTTTTGTATTTTTAGTTAAGATAAGTAGGCTAAATAGCTTCATAATGATTCAATTTTCAAAATTGACAAAATTGAAAATGTCTCATCCTAAGTAGCAGCTTTAAATACGAAGTTGTGTCCCGCTACCGTAACCCACAACTTCAAGTGGGTTCAAATTACTTACTTCAAACCACATGCCATTCTAGTAAATGTAATGCCTATTTTTTTTTTTTTTTTTTTTTGAAGGATAACTAATCAGGATGAAAACAGCTATCGTCGTGATTAGCACTTGAAGGGTTAATGCTTTAAATTATTCATAGTATGATCCTTACCACGCCGGAATATTTTTGCATATACAATGGAGGCCGAATGATTTTTTTCAATTTTAAATCATCATAAATGTCTTTCTGGTTTATTTGATTACCTATGTTATTGGTCTACGGCCATTAGAAATATTTTAATTCCTTCAGTGCGGGGGGGCATCTTTATACGTCAGAATCTGACGTCTACAGACGTCAGATTCTGACATATAAAGACGGTCCCCGCGCTGAAAGGATTATAGTACGATCAAGTGTCGTACTCATCACCACAACGAAATGACGGTTGATGTATGGCAATTTAACACCACGTGACGTGAAATACCACTAGTCACTGGGAAGGTGTAAGCAACTATACTTCAATTAGGGCCGAAATGAATATTTGGTGAGTTTCATAATAAATTGATGTTGCCAAATTGTTTACCTTTTACCTCACCAGTACGGTTTTGTAATACAGGAAAACTTTTTGTTTGCGATCAATTGCCTGCTGGAACCGTGACACGAATACTATAAAAGAAATCCATTCAAATCTCACTAAAATATTAGCAAAAAACATTCCCGTCGACAACAAATCAACGTACGTGCGGTCGTCCTTGTTGCCAGAGGATTCGGCATATATCCTGTTCAAACAGCTTTCAGTATGTGCACACACTACCAAATCCTGCCTATTGTTGCCGCATATCGATTGAAGTTAGTGTCAAAGGGTGCGCGAAAAATTTCCCAAACACTACTATGCAATTTACTTCGTCGAAAAAAAAATGTAATATAGTTGATATGCAAAGAGTGTGATACATCTGTTTGTAGAATATTTGCTTTCGCATTTGTGATTCCAACAACATTAACATATATCTTAAAATAAGTAAATTTATTATCCTAAGCTGGCTATATATAATATCATGATACATATTACTAATATTCATAGAGTACAGTTTGCACGCATGTGAGATCGGGGTTTGAGTCTTGCAATGCACCTGACTGTGCTTTTTACTCTCCTGTTCGCGGCTTACAATACAGACTGTGCTTCCTTCTGCCTTTAGCCTGGGTATCCCCCTTCCGTCCCCTACCTCCACGCCCGTCTTAGGCCGGAGGTTTCCTCTCTGTTCCACCCCCAGGTCCGGCTTAGGACAGGAGCGGAGGTTTCAGTCTGGTCCGTGATACTACCAGTTAGGTTTAATTACTCTCTCGATCAGGGCTATTCCGCAGTCCACGGTACCGCTGAGAGTAGGCTCAATTTAATTACTTTCTTGGGGAACCCCGGCAGTTGCTTCTGCAGCCTGGTCCTGTCATGTCCTCCGGTCATAATGGCCTGGCCTCTGTTGTAACCCCGGCAAACACTGCTAGGTGGGGAATTGTTTTATGTGTCCGCGAAGGCATGATTACGTCTGTTCACCAGGGTCTACCGCTGTTCAGACAAACATCACATCTTTACCATCAAGCGTAATAATGGCCTTGATTGCCTGGACCCTGGCTGGTCTCTGTGCAATTTTTATATTATTTATTTTAAGTCAGTGATTGTAAATATCGCTTCCAGTTTTCTTTTCACTTATGTCGGTCGTTTTTTTAAATCAGGCATACCTTTGCTTGTATAGCCTACTCTGCGTTTGTAAATAAGCTATATTTTTTTAATATAATCACGAATCAAAAGAAATAACTAAACAAACATGTAGATATTTTATTTGAAATATGGAGACCAAATATACAGACAGCGAATTGTTTGTGATTAAAATAGACAATAATAATTAAAAGAATAAAGTAGTAAAAACAACTCTTTAGTATTTGTTTAGTAATGCAATTCCGTATTCAAAGTATTAATTCAGCCATTTTCGTCATGATTAAATGAATATGTCTAGTATGTGCAAATGAATTTTGAAGCATAAACAAACCTACCCCTCCTCACAGCGTCACTATAGCCTACTGATATTAAGTGTGGATGCGTAAATAGTATGAGTTATATAAATATTATGCTCCTTTCTATATCAACACTTCCCTAAATATCTTCACATCAATACCAAACCGTGAACAAGTGAGCGTATGCCGAGTAACTGTAGGCCTAGAAAAGCTATATTTGCATTTTTTAGGAAATCAAAAGAGCGGGTTTACCCATTGACTTACAACGTGAACAGTTTGATTCAATGTTTTTTCCCAATTTTGTTGTATGGCTGTGAAATCTGAGGATTTGAAAACGTTTCAATTTTAGATAGATTCCATCTCAAATATTTATTAGGTATCAGACAGTCAACACCTACTAGTAATATTATATGGTTTATGGTGCGATTGCATAAGCGCTTTCCACTTTCTGTTTTTAACAAAACTAGAATGATTTTGTTTTGTTGTAAATTGGTGTCAGAGGAGGAGAAGCCGTTTTTTAAATTTGCTTTGTTGCTACTATGTTTTCAATATGTTTGTAATGCCTACAAACAACAGTAGTAAGCTTTCTAATTTTCATATGATAGATAGATATTTATTGACATAAAGAAAAGTCATTACTGACTTATTTGTCATAAAAATGATAGAATATATGTACATGTATATACAATATGGGTAATGTGCTAAAATCACACTACAATTTACATGGTATCACATACAGAGTTAAAATCATGTTAAAAGGCATTGCCATAGTAAAACACTGGATATATATATGGTCAAAACAACGATTAGAAGACCAATGCAAACAACAATGGCAAGATGTGATAAGCCAATTAATTGTATTTTGCATCTCATTTTAGGACGGAATTTAAATTCGAACAATATCTTTGTTTTTTACCATTGTATGAAAAAAAAAACATTTTGTAAATGTAGTATCTGTAATCACAAGCTATTATTTAGAAATGTTAAAAAGTTAAAAGGGAAGTCTTTTAAAAAGGTACCGCTCTTAAAATTTTGGGAGCTCTGCCTCTAACCTCCCCGTCTGCAAACGAAGTGACAGACTGACAAACCGTGTTGGTTACCACAACTACGCCGAGTAAACCGGCGACTCGCCCCATAAGCTGATAATTAAGTCCGATCAGCGTTAGATTACCACCGTCCACCAGGCGCAATTAACCCTTCAACCGCCAGTGCCGCATATTTTCGCGTTTTCATTTTTTATTGGCACATTAAGTACCATATTTTAAATATGGTAAAGAACAAAGGTGACATCAACCAGCAAGATTTGGAAAGAGTTAACCTCCATTTCGTCAAATCTGAATAATTTTCACTCACTTAAGGTTGTGGATCGCGTCAGCGAGACACAACTTCAAGTGAGTGAAAATTCAAATTTAATAATTTTGCGGTTGAAGGGTTAAATGCGAACCCTCGATCGAAATATCAGGGCTGGAGAACACGATTCTCACCAACGTCGTCCATCATGTGTTAAACACTGTAAAGAATGACAAGATTTCCAATTTACATTTACCGGCTACATTGTTCTTCGTTTTAATATGTGCCTCTTTGTCGCGTAATCAAAGTGGCTAAAAATTAATTGATTTTTATCACATGCTGTTTTGAGACACGGTTCACCTCTAAAATATCAATTGTGGACCTGATATGTCAGTAACAGATTCAAACTAATAATTTAAATTATAACTATCTTAGAGTGATGTTCAAAAAATAATTTAAAAATCACGAGCAAACTCGCTAAGTATATCACATGTGGATATCAACACTGATCAATGAATTTACTAAATACTGTGTGCGGTGCCCCAGCAATCATCCGATCATAGATATAATCATCGCTTCACCGCGATCTGTGAATACAAGCCTTTATCTGTTTGTTCCGTCTGTGTGCAGATATATCGCCAGACAATACTGCCGTGCAAAGCCAAAAGGCAGTATCTGCTTACTCTGCGAGTAAGCAGATACTGCCCTTTGGCTTTGCAGAGCACAATATGCCAGCCCGATTTACCAATAGGCTTCTCACGAGGGGATTTGCATTGCTAACAATAATTCAGGGCAATGACAAGATCTTCAGTCAAATGCATCAGGAGGACTTAGCACTGCAGGCCCTCGTGGATTAAATGTGTGTCTTCCGACTTAACCCCTTAAGTGTCAGTGCCGATCCAAAATATCAAATTATAATGATATCTATACATAGTCATGATAGTACTGATTTGTTCTATTTGATGAAATAGAATTATACTTTGGAAATAATTATATAGCTGTATAGCCTATATTAATCTTATCGTATACCACTCGTTTCTTATAAGTCTAAATTTATCTTAAATGTGTATGATTTGCATGCAAGTATAAATTCCTCATAATTTATTACAGTACTGATAGAAGACGAATCATTTTACGTAAAAGAGCTTTAAAAATATGAAATTGTATTACCGTCAATTCTACAGATTTCCATGCAGCTATGGAAGTGTTTAAAGCGAGTAAACAGAGGCGGCCGTTGGTTGAATACAATAGGTTCAACATCTGCAGTGTTTACCCTGCATTTACCCAGTGCTCAGTGAGCGTTTCCCGTTTGTTAAGACGTCTCAACATTGGGTAGGGGTCTCTTGTTTGCTGGGCACAGACGTGTTAATAGATGTGTACAGGGAGATACAACAGTCACTCTGTTGTGGAAACGGAGAAGTGTAGCTCCCAGAGTCAAGTGCCTCCAATCTAAACTATGTCGTCAAAGGTGAGAAAACACTTCACTAACTTAGGTTTCTTCCTTTTTAAAATAATAGCTCATCATTCCTTCGCAATTTCACATAGCTTATTTTACGATTTGCCTCTGAGGCAATTGAAAAATAACATAATTGCCTTATCGCAATACATCGTAAGCTTCGCAGGATAACATATACGACTATAAAATACTAAAATATGCATAAACAATTTTGCGGTCATTTTTATCATCACACATGTATAATATGTCTTTGCTTTGTAGATTTCGCTAGTTTTTATAATTTTTCAACTAACAAATTATATGCACAATATAAATTTATGACAGTAAGAATACAAAGGATAATTTGATATAGCCTACGTGTTTCTGTAAAAACTTATTTTCACAAATATTTGTTTGATAAGAATATAGAAATAAACATGTTGATGAATGATGTACGTAGCAAAACATTGAAAACTAGTGAGTCAGCCTGAGACTGCAAACCTCCGGCTAAATTCATAATTAAGCAGCCCTCGCAGAGGAGGGCTGCTTACTGTATTCCACACGGTCTGCCGTCGCCGCCGCCGCCGCAGTTATTTGTTTTTAAAATAGCTACTAATCTATCAACTTCTGCTTACTCATACTTCACATAGCCATCACATACCACTAGGGAACTGTTTTGGTGACATTTTGATCCCCATATCATCAACCCTTTAATTACTATGACCACTAACGAATAAATGCTCGTTAGCGCATTTCAGGGAAAAGTTGCCATCAGATCTTCTTTAAATTTTGCAAATATGTTCAACTATGTCAGCCAATGACCTGATTAACTTCTGGGATCAAACAATTTTAAAATGGCCGTTAAGTGGCCATTTTGAAATTTGTAATATTTACTTAACTCAAGAAATTCTAAATGACTGGACCATGAATATAAAACAAAATGTAATGTCTCACACAGGGATAACCCATGACAAACTCCACACTAAAAAAAACAAAATGGCCGCCAGTCAGCCATTTTTTAAATTATTATTCAAGGTTTTTTTTTTAGCAAACAGTTTAAAAATAGTAGTCGAGTGATAACGGAGGGCTGCTTTCGTGTTCGTTTCCGAACAACTTTTTCTAGTCATAAAACAGGTCCTGCTGCTGCATCCGGGTCGTAATCCCGCTCATCCCCAAAATGTAATGCATAGCTAAGTCATTGGCCTGTGATATAACCTGATATAAGCACTGTCTAGGGAAGGCTCGTTCACTCAGTATGTAATACATTCAATCATTAAGTGGGTAGTAAAAATTCACTGCAGATGATCCATTATGACGTCATAGATTCAACCTATTCCATTCATTCATAAATGTGGGTATGTCTGGTAACAGTAGGCCAACACAACAGTTGTGAAACTATGCCGTCATAAAGTAGTATTCCATACAAGTACCTCAAATGAACTTTACACCAATTGATGGATCTAGATAGTAATCTGGATCGTTATCCGGATCATCGCCAAAATTCAGCCGATTGTTCCGTGGCCCGACACACATCTATGGTGAAAATTCTCCGAATCTGTTGAATTACTTTTTGAAGTAATTAGACGGACAGACAGACAGTGTGACCAACCAACAAGACCAAAACCATAACCCTGCTGGCGGAAGTATTAATTTTCGGGACCAGAAGCGTATGTAGAGAGCATAAACAATAATTATAAGAACTTTATTAATATACGTACTTTTACAACCCAGCCGCCACGAAATGGTAAGCCGTTGTTGTCATAATCTTGGGCCAACGTCTGCGACGCTAGCCCGACATCATGACAACATCGGGTCAATGTATTGGATATCATGGGCAGTTCTTGCACAAGGTGAACTATCAAGCAGTGTTCACAGGTAGGATACATTCTGTACACGACCCCCACCCATCCCACATCCCCCACCCCGACAAGTTTACGTCGTCAATCTATCAGTCTAGGACCTTAGTGACAATATTTTATGGAGTGCGAATTTGTCTTTTCATGCATGTCTTCCGAGCATAACTTTTCATCGTCCCCCCCCCAAAAAAAAAAATTACTGTGAACACGTTTAACGCCATCTGTAAATAAATCACTCCACGACATTTACCTTTTGTAATATTACTGTTTTAGAATATGATTAACAAGTTTTCATCGCAATCAATTCGGGTTAGAGGACGGGTTCGCAGCAAACAAAAACCGTTCAATCTATTTTATCTTAATGTTGGCCCACCATAATTATATCTTACAATATTTCAGTTACTTGTCGTCTATTTTATCACTTATGTGCGCAAAGTGTACCCCTACATTCAGACGTGATCACTAGTTTAATTTTTAGCCTACAGGTGGCTTGATTTGTATTCATTTTAAAGGGACTACCGAGAAAACACAAAACATTTGTATAACATTTGTACAACGTCGGCCCAACGTCTTCGACGTTGGTCCAACATTCGACGTTGGTCCAACATTGTTCAAATGTTATGCAAATGTTTTGTGTTTACTGGGCATAGCCCGCCATTTAGTGGGCGGGGGCCCTAGGGTAGTGGTTAGCACCACTGTCTTTCACGCCAGAGTCCGGGGTTCGGTTCCCGGTCTCGGCGGTTTGAAATAAACAAAATTGTTTCTTCCCCATCCACGTGTGAAAGTTAGTATTGTGGGGAGCCTCCGTGACCGAGAGGTAGCGTGCTCGGCCTCAGACCGCCAGGGCTCGAATTTCGAATCCTGTGTCTGGAGGACAGTGTCATCTCAATCATCTCACCATCCTCAGGAGGTTCTCCTGGCCCAGTTTAGCCTATATGTGCACAAAGGTGGCCTAAAGCCCGATTCATTTCATTTCCGCCATCCAGTTTTCGTCATGGCTGTCAAAAAGTATTAACCTACCATTAACAGCTAACATCCGATGATTGTTGTTGCATCAGACAAGGTTGAAATTATTGTGACAACCATGACCAGAACTCGTCCGTTTAATCAAATTAAACAAATTTTCACCCACTTGAAGTTGTGGGTCGCGGTAGCGAGACACAACTTCAAGTGGGTGAAAAATTAAGCTATTTAATTTAGCGCTTTAAGCGTTTAAATAGTATTGGGTCTCGTGTTTGCCGGGATGGGCACCCCCCCCCCCTCCCCCCCCCCCCATAATTTTAAATAATAATGATTTTTTCACAAAATAAAAACAATAGAGGACTTATAAACAACGCACTACATTGCCATTCATACTGGATATAATTTGCAATGTTAGTATGTATCGAAATAGAAACCAACATATCTCAACTTGTTTCCAAACGTGTAAATCAAAAAGCATGCAGCGCCCCGTGGTGAAAATCCATATTATATAAAGTTGCATAGAGCGACACCTTGTGTAAAATCCATGTGGACAATTTCAAAAACGACAACACAATTTTATACCGAACAATTCACTTGAATTTCTTTGGATATAATGTATTATAAGTACAGTATTTTGACAGATTATTTTTATCCTGTCATTTTTTTGTTATTTCCTTAAATTTTCAAGATCTATGAAGGGACTTTCAATGCCATGTAGAGGTTTTGCTATGTAGGCCTATATAGGAGCTCAGAACGATACGACCAGTAAATAAATTATACCATAAGCAAAAAGGAGGTTTTTTAGAGTTCATATGAAATTGTTTTCCAATCAATGAAATTATTAGTTTAGAATTATGAAGAATACGTGATACGGCTTACGGTATTGTCGCCATTTTACCTCCTAATCCGGACACGTCCATAAATTGGAACATTCAATTGTGAAAGCAATTGTTATTGATAGCTAGAGTGATATAACTTTTTTGAAAACGATGATATGTTTCATTCACATGACACAGTTTAATATAACTCAGGGCTCAAGCTTAAATTTAATTTTAAAGGAATAATAATTTAATTTAAATCATTAATTAAACGATAAAACCCAATCGCACAACCCTATTGTGGAGGTCATTGCTTGATTCTATATCCCATGTGCTATTATCCCATCAGAAATAAGTTTCTCATTTCGGAGTTTTTTAATAAAGCTTTAGATAGTAGGCATATTTAACAATATTGAAAATATCTATGCTTTGCGCAATGCACCCTGAGAAGTACGCACCTGCGTATTATTAAACAAAATTAATGGTAGGCCCATATCAAATAATGTTCCTCACACAGACATGCATTAATTTGGGCAATCATCTTGGAAGCGATCCTATTTTTGAGTCGTAATTTACATAAATCATCAATAATCCATATGCATAGTTCTATAAATGAATCTAAGGAACGCACCATTTGATATCTGGGGGGGGGGGGGCTAGATTAAAATTGAAAAAAATAGTTTGTCGTCACAAAAGTCAGAAAAAAAAGTTTGTTGAAAATGTGAGCAGAAAAAAAAGTTTGTTGTCGAAATTGATGAAAAATATGTTGACCAGAAAAAACACCAAATGGTAACGTACATAATAGGGAAAGCATACGACAAAACATTTCATCGACATAACATAAAAAAAAAATTGTCGGACGTTGATCGCCAAAAAAAAAGCTTGTTTTCCACCGGAGGTAAAAAAAAAAGTTTGCAAGCAACGAAAACTCTAGCCCCCCCCCCCACCAAATAACAAATGGTGCGTCCCTAATGACCGGTAATGAATACATTTCATTTGAATTTCGCAAATAACTGCATCAAACAATACATGTTGCAACCCTGAGTCCATTTTGGCGGCCATCTTTGATTTTATTTTCTTGGGCGTGTCTCCTTATCTTGTATCACCAGTTTGCATTGTTTTTTAAATCTGCTAAGTTTTACAATTGTAGAACAAAATGAACGATTTTTCAACTAAATAGCTCCACAAATGGTTCACCATGCCGGGTGAGTTTTGTTATATGGGTCATTAACTTGCAATGTATGTCAATTTTGATCCCTATCCCCTTCCACAAATAATAAGATGGTATGATAGTTTAAGTGGCGATTGATTAATAGATATATCGTCACGTATAGTGGCTTAACCCTTTCAGCTTAAGGAACGTCTTTAGACATGAAAATCTGACGTCTACAGACGGTCCCCGCACTGAAAGAATATATATATTTATAATGGCCGTCGGCCCATAACTTAGGTATTCAAATGAAGCGGAAAGAGCTAACTAAAACATTCATGATGATTTTTAAATTGAAAAAACAAACACATTTGGTCTCCATGGTTTATACATAAATATATCAGCGTTCTAAGGGCTAAACTTGTCACTGTAACAAGTAGTACCTGACTTATCAACGAGTCAGATTGTCACTGGCCACTTGACAGTCTATTCAAATACTCATAACAATAAATCTAAAGAACAGATTGCTCAGATAACTAACACAGGGAAAGTACATATATAACATACACATTATTAAAAGTAGGCCTAGACTGAACGACAGCCCTCTCACTCTACACATGGACAGATGACACTGCTGAAGGAGTGTAAAGTAGGCCTGGTTGTATATGTTTCACGTCGTTTTGGTGGTGGGAAAACATCGCGGACGCTATTCTCCATTGAATCAACATTCGTCATATTCAATTATGAAGTAAATTTTCATAATTGACAAAATTGAAAATTCTCATCCCAAGGAGTTCCTTCAATATTGTGATATTGCAATAGCTTTTTGGTTATTTTCTAAAAATATCTCGGATTACTAGGGCCGATGAAAAAAAAATTTTATTCAGACCATTAAAATAGAGAATTGGTGAATTTTGTTTTTATATATATACGCGATACCTTTTAGATACCGCACGCTGCTTGCATTTATAAACCACACCTATATATTAAAGGAACTCCTTGGGATAAGAATGTTCAATTTTGTTAATTTTGAAAGATTACTTCATATGAAGCTATATAGCCTACTGATCCTGAAGAAAATACAAAATATTACAAAAAAAAATTTAAAGCACTGAAAACGAACAAACTAAGACGTATATTGTCATGGAAACAAAACCGCCCCAAATACCCACCATCTCAGACAGCATGATCAAAACAAGGAAAATAAAATCAGATTCTATTTTCCTTGATCAAAGTAGCCACTACAGCTCCGATGGTCTGCTCAACGCTGGGCCGACGGTACCAACTTGTGGCCCAATGCTGTGCTAGAATTCAACCATCCTTTAGGTCAATACACTGTATGTTCGGGTTATTCCTGGATTCTTATAAATGTTGATGAAAAATATTTGAAAAAATTCAAAATTCAGAAAAAAAAAAAATCGTGCTCTGTAGGATATACTACTTCATTACAAAAATAAAACGGAAATTGATGTCATCATACTGAGTCGCTTTAATATCTAGACTAAAACATATCAATCATTTTATTAGGACACAGGGTATTGGCCGGCAATCTGGTAAATGCTGGGGCCCCGTTTACGACACATTAAGACAACATTCACTCATTTACTACCTGTATTTATTGCAAGCTGGCTTGTATGATTTATGGAAAACCAGTCGTAAAATGCACCTTTAGCTTATTAATTTTATGGTGTAGTACATAATCATTCGCCTATTATTGTAAATCAAAAGACTGGGATTATGTCCGATCGAAGGTGCAGCAAAACAGCAAGTAAATGAAATGAATGGGGGCTCAGGCCACCATTGTGCACATATAGGTTAAACTGGGCCAGAAGAACCTCCTGAGGATGGTGAGATGAATGAGATGACACTTCCGTCCAGACACAGGATGCGAAATTCGAGACCTGGCGGTCTAAGGCCGAGCACGCTACCTCTCGGTCACAGAGGCTCCCCACAATATTGAATCTTCACGAGTGAGTGGGGAAGAAACATTTCGTTTCTTTAAAACTTAAAGACCAGAGTGTGGTTCGAACCCGCGATCCGACTTTGCAAGCAATTCTACCAAGTAGCCATTACGTCCCAGCAAACATGAGACGTTGAACCCGTGTTGGTTTAATGTTAGCCCACCGTCTGCGCCGGTGGGCCAGCATTAAACCATCATGGGTTCAATTATGTCTCATGTTAGCTGGCATATGGCATATGGAAGGCCATGCCGTCAGTTACCAGGGGTTACATTTCAATAGCCCGCAATACATAAAGCTGCGGGGTGGTTGAAAAGGTTGACGCTACTGTGTGTCATGCCGAATCTCTTGTACTGGGTTTGACCCCACTCTCGCCACTCAGATTGCAAAAAACAAACTGAGAGATAGCGTGCTCGGTCAATTCAGTTCACTCGTAAGGAATCGGTACATTGTGACTGAAAGATGATTTACTCGTGCTCGGCCTTAAACCACCAGAGCTCGAAATTGGAAACATCTGAGAAGGTTGTGCTGGTCCATTTTAGCCTGTATTTACACAAAAGTCGTCTAAAACCCCATTCATTCATTCATTCATTCATTCATTCATTCATTCATTCATTCATTCATTCATTCATTCATTCATTCATTCATTCATTCAATTATTTATTCATTCATTCATTCATTCATTCATTCATTCATTCATTCACCCATCTATTCACTCATCCATTTATTGATACATTTATTCATTTTTTCATTCATTCATTCCTAACCAGCACGTTGTTTTGCAAAAATAGGTAAAGTATATCGATGTGCCTGTAAAATTATACATTGCGCTAAAACACATAGAGACCTACAACAGAAACGCTAGGCCTCTTATTTGAGCACAATTACAAATCATTAGGCATATTAGTAAAGTTCAATAAAACACAAGACGTTCAACCAATGATGACTTAACCCTTTAACCGCCGGTGTCGCATATAATCGGGATTTCAATTTTTATTAGCTCATTAAGTAGCACCTTTTAAATATGTTTAAAGATAAAATGTGACATCAACCAGCAAGATTTAAAAAGAGTTGACCTCCATTTTGTCAAATCTGAATAATTTTCACTCACTTGAAGTGACGCGATCCACAACTTCAAGTGGGTGAAAATTAAAATTGAATAATTTGGCGGTTAAAGGGTTAATGCTGGTCAATCGTCTGAGACGCTGGCCCAGTATGAAAATATAATTTGCTCAATATATCCTGTTTCCGACGCTGAAAGGGTTAACACGCTAATCCTGTTGGCGCCAGACCGTCTCCGTTTTCACCAAAGGTGACGACATAATCTTTTGCACAGCTCATTAATACTTATCAAAATAGTGCTTAAGAAGAATCAGGTATCAGAATAATCCAATATGTTACGTAACCCCATGGCGACCACCTTGTCATATTTAACCTTTTAAGTACTCAAGGACGGGAAAGTAATGATACGTAAACAAAATTCCGTATTCATCTATCTGTTAATCGTTTCCGCTTGATAATATTAATTCCTTTTATTATTATTATTATTATGATAAAGCATGATTTCTTTTAAAAAAAATCATACTAAAATGTACATATATAGTTTGCAACTTGATTATTAAATTAGGACGAGAGTATACTACAGTTACGCAAGCTGACTAATAACGATTCTCGAGGTCACTAATTAATTAATTAATTAAGTGTCTTTTCAAATATGCCTCATTTCAATCATTAACAAAACTTGTAATGCATCAAATTTTCTGTACTTTGTTGAACACAACATTGCCGAGCACATTGGACGTGCATACCCAGCCAACACAAGACGTTGACCAATGCCTATTGGGTCAACGTCTCGTGTTGGCGGGGTATTAAATAAGGTGTTCAGACAGCGAAGCTTAGAAAGTCGGTGATTTTTTACTGGAACAATCACGAGGCATTGGCCCAATGCTGGCCGGCCGTCTGCGACGCCAGCCCATCATTACTTCAACATTGGATCAACGCCTCGTGTTTCTGGGGATATCGCGTGTTAGATTCTGCTCCTCGTCAGCCGATATGGCTAGACAGCACAGTAAAATGGCAGCCCACCTCAAATCAACAATACGTTGACTCAATGTTTCTTAACGTTGATCCAACGTCGTAGATGGTGGGCCAACAATGAAGCAGCATTGATTCTACGTCTTGTATTTGCTGGGAGCTAGCTCCGTCACTTGTGGGACACTTTGGGGACACCGCAGTGGTGATAGTCAAAGGGGTTATCGTTTTATTATGCATTCGCAATTAATTTTTTCTCCAACAAAAACAGGAAATTAAAGGTAGAAGTTGATTGTATAATTTGTAAAAAGAAAATTATTGCTACTATACGTTGATCTGAATTTAGGGAGGGGGCTAGAAGCGTTCTGCCTCCCTGCAGACACAAGACGTTGAAATAGTAATAGTTTATTAGCATTAGACATTACAGTCTGTGAGCATACAATACAAAATCAAAAATAATACAAACACTGTTATAATATGTACAAATGAAGTACCCGTCCAGAAGACGACAGGTATTGAAAAACTACAAATACATAGAACAGCCCGTTCTATATATTTGTGAGAATTGAAGAAAGAAAAAAGAGCATAGTAAATTATAGTAATTATAGTAATTATTGAATCTATGTTAGTTTAACGTTGGTCCATCGTTTACGACGCTGGAACAACGTTAAATCAACACTGCCTCACATGGCCTAAAATGTCAAATTAATGTAGTTTCCAGATTTGATGTGGTGCCACCCAGTTATATTAACCCAGCAGACACGAGACGTTGACCCAATGGTGGGTTGATGTTGGCCCACCGTCTACGACGCCGGGCCAACATCAACCAACATCTGTTCAACGTCTCGTGTTTGCTAGCAGTAAGTGTGGGTGCTGCGTGAACTCAGTAATCAGGTAATGACCTCCACAATTATGGCTCAATGGTTGGCTAATATCTAAAGCGTTAGCCCAACATTGGCCCAGCTCTTGATTCTAATCTCGTGACAAAATCCCGTACGTGACCACTCACGCCTCCAGTAGACGTTGCGAAGGCCCCTAGCAAACACGAGGCGTTGACCCAATGTTGTTTTAATGCTGGGCCGCCGTCTCCGACGGCAGCCCAACATTAAAACAGCATTGGGTCAACGCTCCGTCTTTGCTGGGGGAGAGCGGACCATAAAACGTACAATAATAGGCGACGTCTGCTCTTGTGTCCAATTGCACCAGCAATAACATTGTGATAAAACACGGACCCGTTCAGGTGTAACCTATGAACATTGATTGTTTCCAATAGCTCCAGCTCAAAGGATATATTCTCTCTTTCGCCATGTCGAGTTCAGCTTGCAGCGTAGCTAAAATCAAGTCTTTTAAATTGCAGGCACCAGAAGAATTGACGGAGGATCAAAAAGAAGGTATGAATAATAATGCTTATTGTGGTAGAAATACGAGGTTGTTGCAATGGAAAACCGCATATCAACCACTTAGTTTCAGTGTTTGTTTATATCTTGGTCAAAACATCTCAGACGCTGGACGACCAACATTGCAATTACACTGAATACAACGCCAAAAATCGTATTTGTTGGCATATAATATGAACCGTAAAAAATTAGGCTGAAACCCGATTGCGAGGTTTTATTTTTTGATAATTTAAGAAATTCGAAAAGTTGATTTTAGCTTCCAATAAGAAGCTTTTAAATGGACATTTTTGTAAAACAAAATATTTTGAATCTGTGGCCACATAATTACAACCCACTCCCACATATTTGAATCTTTTCTATGCTCGGGGATCGACTTTAGACGTCAGAATCTGATAAAATAAGATACATTTTAAAAACGTTACGTAGGCTAGGACAAAAATGGATCTCAATATTTTTATAGAAGGTCTAATAACTGAAATATTTGGACACTGTTGTCCTACAGCCCGCCAAGCAAGAGTGATAGATCACAATGCTGGAGTAATGTTCATAAACCGTTTATGATCTTAGCCCAATAATAACCATTACAGTGCGGGGATCGACTTTAGACGTCAGAATCTGACGTCTAAAGTCGATCCCCACACTGTAAGAATAAAAATATTTCTAATAGCCGTAGACCCATATCAAATGAAACGGAAAAAACCCTTTAGTCTCCATGGCCTATACAAACATATTTCAGCGTTGTAAGGGTTAAACCTCACAGTGCAGGGATCGACTTTAGTCGTCAGAATCTGACGTCTGTAGACGTCAGATTCTGACGACTAAAGTCGCTCTCTGCACTGT
Source organism: Flabesymbios commensalis (assembly GCA_964017125.1). Classification (NCBI taxonomy): domain Eukaryota; kingdom Metazoa; phylum Annelida; class Polychaeta; order Terebellida; family Flabelligeridae; genus Flabesymbios; species Flabesymbios commensalis. Next base: position 61,119,707 of record OZ024912.1, read on the forward strand.
AAGAGTAAACATATTTATAATGGCCGTAGACCCATAACATAGGTATTCAAATGAATCAGAAAGAGCTAACAAAGACAATTATGATGATCTCAAATTGAAATGCACCCTCTGGTTTCCAAGATTTTACTAAATTAATCCAGCGTTGTAAGGGTTAGAACATCATGCATGATGAGAATAGATATGCATATATATACGTGAGACCCTAGCGCCGTAGGCGCTGAGAGCATTTTATGACTGCGGGTAGTCCCGCTCGCAATGAAGGGATAACATTCAGCCAGCTGGGTGTTCATATTCATTCGTGTGTTCTGTCTTGTCCCCGTGACAAACAGGAGGCAGCAAGGGGATCGAGGGGGCACGAGCTCAGAGGCGTCTTGTGCATATGACACTTTTCAACGGAGCAAATATACGACCCCTCAAACTCATACACCAGGATATAGTGCGCGACCATGACTGTATTGAGTTAACGTGTTTGTGTGTGTTATTGTAGTAATAATTCGTGCTGCTGGAACTAAAAGGTGGTATCTGCTACCTTAATAAGTAGCATATATGACCTTTTAGGTACAGCAGGGCGGATTTAAGGATCACTTGACCCTTCTATTTGTTTGTTTGTTTGTTTGTTTGTTTGTTTCTATTTTTCGTCATTTGAAACTGGAATTGTTAACGCAATTTCCAGCTTCAAATGGCAGAAAATATTTCTAATTATGAAAAGTAGACGTGTTCAAAATTGAATTATTTGATGAATTACAAATAAATCTGTAAAGACTTTTTATTTATGGTGATAAAATATCTGTCTGTCTGTGTCTGTCCGATCATCTGACAAAACTCTTTTTAAAATTTTATTCGATAGTTTTATTTGACATTTTATTTGGTTTCAAACTTTCTTGAAAACGTATTACATTATATACTGTCCGGGAGCACAAGGGAAGATCTAGAACATGGCTTCTATTACAATAAGAAAACTATATAGGCTATGTTTCCTGTGTAGTGTCTCGAGGCAGTGTCATTTAGGAATGGTCGGGCATATATTGTTTCGAATATATATCATTATGCATGGGTAAATGTGAAACTGAGACCACAAAGGGACATTATATATAGACTATATAAATAGAAGTCTTGCTTGTACGTATTATGAAGCTGCCAGCGTCGAAAGATATGTTTGTGGTTTATTAAAACGTAAGGTCATGCTTTTATTATAACAGACCAACCAAAACGCATGCTGAAATATGGCCAAGATGGCGACAAATATATAATATTTTTAATGTGAGATAGTATTTCCCAGGAAGCCCGACTATTTTTGGGTGAAGGAAATTAACTTAAGGATGTGATGCACCTGGCTGTCAAGCATGAACGTTTACTGCGGCATTCCACTATTTTCCTTCCATATAAGAAGCACTTTTACACCGCAAGAATGTTTTTTTATTATTAAATCGGATATAATAATCGGGTACATGTACCTTCTCTTTATCCACTTCACATACAGTATCTGTAACCTATCTGTCAAATATTGATATAAAGAGATGAATCAAATCACATATAGGCTATGTACACTGATGTAGGCCTACTCTAGAATCGATTACAAACTGCATTAGTTAACCCATAAGGCGCCAAATCAACTAATTTAAATTTTCACCCACTTGAAGTTGTGCATCGCTACCGCGACCCACAACTTTAAGTGGGTGACAATTACTTATCAGCTTATAATTGTTTAATTTGAGACCAAATATTTGCATTTTTTTATGTTTAGACACTCATTTCATTCTCAATAACAGTGATTTAATTGTGCATTAAAACTGATTAAACGGCTATAGTCGTGCTCAGCGGATTAAAGGGTAATATCGATCTTATCTTGGTTGTCTCTTAGAGACGTGTTCGGTGTTATATTCTAATAGTGATGTAACTACTCCACTATCAACAATAAATTACGCGCTTGAGATAAAAAGGGACCTATCTGACACTTTGCAAAATTACAGATAAACCCCCTTCAACCCTTTACATGCTATAATCACGCATTACAAAGTGGCAGTTTAGCACATTCTAACTCCAAAATTATTTTAAATTACTGATTATTATGTAGCATGTATAACGTTACAGTGGAGCGATAATATTTTAATACGTGTTCGATCCTTGAACAGTTTACTGACTGTTTATTACTTCTTTACTTGCAGCCATCCGGGAAGTGTTCACGCTGTTCGATGCGGACGGGGATGAAACCATCGGGGTGAATGACCTGGGCACGGTGATGAGGGTGCTGGGACAAAACCCCACGGAACAGGAACTGAATGCCATTGTAGCGGAAATAGACGCAGACGGTAAGTCAGCAAACAGGGGTCGCTGACCTAGCGTTGGTTTAATCCACAGTTATATAGAGATCATCTATGGTTTATTCCTCACCACGCTGGAATATTTTTGTATAAACCATGGCTACCAAAGGGTTTTTTTCAATATGAAATCATCATAAATAGCCTAAGTAATCTCAGATGTACTTTTTGAACACAATAAAATACACATAAAATATTGGACTAAAAAAAAAAAAATACATTTTCAGCCCCTTGAAGTTGTGTCTCGCTACCGCGCCCTACAACTTCAAGTGCCTGCAAATAACTCATATTTGTTCAACTTGAGCACACATATTTGCCAATGCTGATATTAGACACACATTTCACTCACAATAACAGTGATTTTTATGGACTAATAAAACAGATTAAAAACGACGACATTCGTGATCAGCTGGGTATGGGTTGACATGTTTTTTCTCGCTTATTATTACTATGTATAGCATTGCTAACCCGTATATTTTCATTCACTAAGGTAATGGGGTGATAGAGTATCCTGAGCTGGAGGACCTCATGTCACGGCGCTCATGGGGCTGGCAAGGATCAGATGAAGAAATTAGCGACGCATTCCGGGTATGTTCATAAAGATCAATATTATTATTTACACCTCTAAGCGTGATTCTACCCACTGGGCACACAACGTTGTTGCGATGGTGAATCAACGTCATTGACGTTGATTCAACGTCGCAACAACGTCGTGTGCCCAGTGGGTAGTCGTTTTTAATCAATTTTATTACCGATCAAGTCACTGTTATTGGGAATGAAATGAGCGTTTAAATATCAGGATTTGCAAATATTTGGTCCGAAATCAAACAGAGGGCTATGTGTGATTTTCACCCACTTGAAGTTGTGTGTCGCGGTAGCAGGACACAACTTCAAGCGGATGAAAAAATAAATTATTTTATTTAGCGTTTTAAGGGGTAATCTTCAATCACTTTAAGGAAGGTAATATGTTTTAAAAATATTCTTATTTTACCACAGCGTAGATTTGTATATATCCCAATGATGTATTATAATATGTATAGGCCTATGTTAGGTTTAAACCTGAGTCTATAAATGTATTTAGATCAAGGCTATGTCTACAGGTCATAAAATATTTTATTGAAACCAGCCTACTTCTCATATATCGACCAAACTTATATTATCCCCTTTCCGGAATTTCACCTAGACATAATCTATACTTCCATTAATTTTTGATAGACTGATTCTTCCTGAGAAGATTATATTTATATGGCACTTACACCTGCACCTGCAGTTCACAATGACTCACCAGGTGTCCCTGTCATAGATCTGCTTATATGGCAAGTCGTGCATGTTATACATGGAAAGTACGATTATTGATGCGAAGCACTAGCAGCTACATATTGCCACATATATCGCTGCATTGTTTGTCTGCTTGTTTGTTACTTTCGCAAACACATCATGAGCAGTATCCCAGAAAAAAAAGAGATACACGGGAACGGCTGAAATGAGTATTGTGTTCCTGTGCCAGGTTTTTGTGGCATATCCTCGGAAGACAATGTAAATGTATTTTTTTTGTTCTCTGCGTTACAGACATTTGACGTCAATGACGACGGCTATATCAACGTTTCGGAGCTGCGACACGAGTTAACGACATCTGGTGAGAAACTGACAGATGAGCAGGTGGACGCCATGTTGCTACAATTCCCACCAGACGGCGAAGGCAAAGTCAAATTTGAAGGTAGGTCTAGAGTGAGAAATGCATGATGATAACTTGTTCTGACTCTACAAAACTTACTCTATGTTTAGATATAAGAAGATTCAATGACAAGTCATAATTAAAGTTATTTTTTAATAGCTTCATGTTCTAAGGATGGGTAAAATTTTCTCATTTCTAATGATGGAAATAAATTTGTCTTCATACATGTCTAATACACGTTGTTTAATATTTTTATAGCTGTTAATATAAATAGGTGTATAAAAAAGGTCAATTAATTCATATTTGGCAATTACTATTTTTCTTAGCCGAGTAAGTTATATTTATTTTAACATGTTTCAGATTTTGTGAGCCTGATGATGGACCACTGATCCAGAGCCCACCGAATAGTGTTTCCATAAGTGTGCCAAATAAACATACAAACAGTATGCTTCCAAGCAAAAACAGATACTGAGCCAGTGATGGAACAATGCTTGGCCAACGTTTGACACGCTGGATCAACATTGAACCAGTGTTGGTTCAACAAAACGTGCCATTATCTGCCCGATTGTGATAAAAATGCTCAGCAGCAAAGACGACATATTATGTTATCATACCGCCGTCAAAAGACGAAAAGTAGTAGCTGCTTGCATTTCAAGTAAGCGGTATACTGCTTTTCGGCTTTTCTGAGCTTGATAGACGCCATTGTTGGGTTTTGTTGTTCCACATCTAGTAAATGTCGACATTGTCTCCCTGTGTAGTCGATATAAGTACAATTATTTGTACATATCCTAGTGGTTTTCTCGGCACTGGTTGGTGCCAAACTGTCTAAAACAGAACAAACAATCCAGCAACTGTCACACCACTCAGCACAACAAGACCGGCGTAACAAGGCACAATACAGTTCGTAACCAGCAAATGTCAGTGACAAAAATAAAGCGCGACTATTGAAGAGCCCCAATTAATAGATGACGATATTGTGATGCTGTTACAGCCAATAATGTAATAAACTCTCGATAATGCAATACTTTCTGATAATGTAATACAAATTAACGGATAGCTCAGCAAACATGAGACGTTGGGCCATGTTTACTGGGATTGTAATAATTCCGATAATGTAATAACTTCAACCAAAAATGTAATGAAAAACCTCTCCTCATTATCGGGAGTTTATTCCCTTACTGGTTGTAACAGATGCTATAAAAAATACGAACTGTTGGATACGCAAATCTGGCAATGATTTGTTGAAAATAAATGTTATCGCAGAAGAAGTATGTCTGGGGAAATGCGAGTAGTTCTATTGTACGATTATATAGCTTGGAATGTTGAAAATGATTACAGTAAACCTCTTCATACTTGAAAAAACATTTATAAAAAATATATTGTGATTAACGTCATTAATAATAGGCTATTATTTAACACTAAATATATAATTGTGAAACTTTTTTTTCTCCAAAATAGTTTTATTCCATGTAAGATTAGATTTGGTGGCACAATTCAGCCAGGCGAATTTTAATTCCAAAGAAATTAGATTCATTCAATGTTGGGGGCAAATTTTGAATCAATATTGAATAGTGTTGGCCCAGCATTGAACTTTAGTGCATTGATTGAGTCTTGAAACTGACATGTTATTTACTTTGTTTTGTAAATAGATGTATAAATAAACGATATATTTTTATTATAGGCCTACCGGTATTTGTATTATGATATTGTTTTGGTCTGTTTTTCTTAATTGTATGCTGCAGCAGTCTTCCAAAAGCTTTTTATCTCCACAGGAAATACAACAGGTACCCGGTAGTTTGTTTCCATCGAATGACTGAATATAAATTAATGTTGTATGTCAATGAAGTCGGTGTCCCTTCCTGGTGTTGAATTAATGTTGGTTTAATGTAAGGCTAATGTCGCAGACGTTGAACCAGCATTAGATCAACAGTGGTGAAACGTCTCGTGTTTTCTGGGCTTGTTGGAATATAAGGCAGGCTTCGGATATGGAATGGTGACTACAGGCATATTGAGTAAGTGTTAATAATTCTCAAGAGTGGTGATTGCTCGCTATTTATTTCAGATATATATAAGGTTTTATTATTGAACCGACTTTTTTACCCAATATCAAATCAAAACAAACAGTTTTGTATAGGCCTTGAATATAAAAAATGTCACAACATGTGAAGGCCATGTGAAGTCTCAAGACATAATCTACACAAAGGTATTCTTCATTCCATTCTAAACAACTTCTTCACTAGTTTATAGTGACCAAAGTACTCACACTCTTCGTCCTAATCCACTGGGATTGTTTTATCCGAATCCAAAAGTTGTGGGTGGAAATTTGTTTAGAAGTGATAAGTTTGAATCTGACGTCTAAAGTTAATCCCCGCACACAAAGAGTAAAAATATTTATTATGGCAGTGGATTCATACCATAGGTATTCAAATGAAGCAGAAAGTACTAACTAAGACATTTAGGATAATTTTAAATTGAAATAAGCCCTTTGGTATCCATGGCCTTATACAAAATATTTCAGCGTTTTAAGGGTGAAAGTCATTGTTGCATAATTTTACCTGGTTGCTAAATTGGGCTTTTAAGCTGCTATTTTTCACTCTCTCTCATAACGTGTTTTTGAATAATTAAATTGTGACATGTCTCGATGACAATAGTGAATTGAAGTCGATTTTCAAGATTACAAATACTTATGGTAATTTCTTTAAACTGTCTAAGATTTTTATGTATGTATAGGACCTACAGTGCAAAATTACATTTACCACCGCTAGTTAGATTTCCATAAAATATTCAATGTCTTGGGCTGGCCGTATCATTTATTAAATCTTCGTCATTAATTTTGTTCGATCCATTAAAACTATCGTAGCTCCCTACTCTGGGCTACAAATGAGTTATGTCTACGCATCGATTGGAGAAGCGAACTAATTGTATGAAAGAGGAGGACTTTAATTGTATTTACAGGAGCGTGCATAACCAGTGATAACCCGAGAACAAAAAAGGGACGATGTAGTTTTTTTGTAACTGTCAATGTCCGTGTTATTATTCAGTCTATAGGAAATATAGATTTACAGTTTTGCATTACAAAGATGATCTTCTAACGTAGGCCTGCCCAGCAAATACATAACATTTGTATAACATTTATACAATGTTTGACCAACGTCGAAGACGTTGAGCTGACGTTGTACAAATGTTATACAAATGTTTTGTGTTTGCTGAGTGCAAACATTACATCCGTGGCCACAAAGGCTAGAGTCCTATAAAAATCCATTAATTCATATAATCTTGTCATATTGCAGTGACACAAATTTTACCAACACTCAACATTATAGCTGCTTAATACAATTATAACAAAAACTCTACGAAACGGTCCACAAATCGAGAAGAGCTTCTACCATGTTATGGCCTAGCACAAAAACGTCAGTACGGTCATCATTAGGCCTTCAGGTAACTAAATTTTAACTGATGTAATATAAATGTATATTTTGATATGATTTGACGGGAGCAGCAATCCCAGCTGTTTATGTTTTGTTATCTCTTTCCTTTCTATTGATCATTTCTGCCACTTTGTCATTTGATCGTAAGGTATACGATCATTTAATCCTAGGAGGGCTATTCCGTGTTATTATTGGGATTTTTACCAGCATTTTCGATCTAAACACCTCTAAAATGACGACCTTGAGCATAGCTTTTAGCTAATGTAGTTTGTAATCGATTCAGCATACATCTAATGTGGGTTTTTTTTTGTGATAGAGGCGACACCTTCGTTGAAGGGAGTAAGCTAGGTTACTAATGTGCCGTAATTCAAAACGGTATTGATCCCAAGTGTTTTATGTGAATAGTCATGAATTGCATATTGGGATCGGCAGCTACTCCTGCATAGAAGCACATAATGAACCCAGCAGCTTTATTCTTTGTTAGATCTCACAATTAAAGGTCACCACAGCCTCAAGTCGCGCCTAACGTGGAAGCATACACTTACTAAGATGGCTAAAGCAAAGGAAATAATAGTTTTTATCATATTATATCATTGTTCGCAATTACATGTTACAAAAAGTGAAATATTGAAAACAAATGTTTTATTTCACGCATTAGAACAAGATGCAAGTAACGTTATTCTAGGCGGGTATGGATGGACGTTCATACAAGTCACTTCCAGCACTTCAGGGTGTGCTACTATGTGTAGTAGGCCTATTAGTTTTCTAAATGGTAGAACTTGTGTCGGATTCCATCGTAGCCCAACAACGGGAAGTTGTTATCTGATGGACATTGGGACCGGTGACGTTAGTGGTGACCAATTGACAGGCAAAGTTTTTGTGGACAGCAGGTTTAGCTGGAATGGGATCTCTGAGAATATTTCTTCGGCCACAGCAGCATTTACAGCATATGGAATGATCACTTCAGATGGGTATGATCAACCCACCACCGATAAAAAATCAACCATGCAGGCCGGAAGTACAATTTCACAAGAAAGTACAGAAGCTGTTGCCATCAAGCTGTCAACAACCGGTTAGATATTTACCACGAATAATTCGAATTTATTGACGACATTATATATTACACATTTTCAACATAACTTAGTTTCCATAATTAATTCAACTAACTAAATACAAAGATTATTAAGTGGACCTATTATCGTAGTAAGTAAGTAGTAATTTCTCCCCAAATACCATTTTAAATATTATTAATTATATCTCATCTAAGTAGAGAATTAGTTACTACCCGTTCGTCTGGGTTATTTTTTATTCATCTAAAACCGCTAGGCTATTCAAGTCATGTATTATTTTATTAGGCCCACCCAGTAAAACACAAAACATTTGTATGAAATGTATACAACGTCGGCCCAACGTCTTTGACGTTGGTACAACATTGTATAAATATTATACAAATGTCTTGTGTTTACTGGGCAGGTGGTCAGTCGGCGTTATCACTCTCATCGTAACAGAGACCGTTTCCAATGAATCTTACGACGCACTAGTGAGGCAGGAGGCCTGTCTACTCTAATTATTTTTGTCATGCCTTCAGCAAATAATTGGAATAGTTATAGGGCCTATCCGTCCTATTGGCTAGTAGGAACCCTTTGAAACTTTCAAAGAATCAAGGTAACAATCACTAATTCTGTCATTCTGTCAATTGAATGACGTTTTTTCAAATTCAAAACATTAACTCGAATTTTAGGCTACTCATCCTATTAAAAGATTCCTAATGAATTGATTATGGAACAAAAACTGTGCTCTGCTAAACAATATTGCTAGTGACAGCATATGTTGCTTAGACCTACGCTATATATCTTGAAAATAATGCTCATCTAAAATGCTTGGAGAGCTTGCCGATAAGTCAGGGTGAAGAAATATACCTCCTCTGCATCTGCAAAAGCCCAAAGGAGCCATTTTCAAGTTTAAAACGACCAGTTCAGATTTGATTTCTCCTAAACTAAATGCTTGACTGAATGGGGTATAGTCAAAATGAATGTGTGAGGATCGCGCAGCGTGGAGCCCTGCGCGAAATTAACGTCGATACACTGGTCTCAACCTTAACTCGACGAGGCCGCCATTAACATGATCGCCTAGTCACATTGAGAAGGGAGAAACAATACTGCTTCTCTGAAAACTCCTAAAAACTCCACACGGGAACAGCGGGTTTCGAAACCGGGACGCATGCATGACTGGCGAGGCAGTCAGGCACTCTAGCCATTGCGCCACGTCCCCTTCTCTAAAATGAATGTTCGACGCTGCTCTAGTATTAATACTCGGAAAACCCTTCGTCACACTAACTATTTATGTTAATATTTTAATCAGATACTAGTAAAATATTCGGGGAACACTAATCCACGCTTTCTTGACACTGATATGAATCAGGCCTACCCGTGGAAAACCAAGATTGAGTGCGGGGTATAGAATGGTTGACGAAAAATGTTGGTAGTAATAAAAAATAATTGGAGTATTTATATGGCGCACATATCCAGCCTAGGGCTGCTCATGGCGCCTCACATCATATTATCCCTGATCATTGGACCTGCTCGTTCATGTACCATTTAAACTCCCCGGGGAGCATACAACACTGCAGCCATGTGGCGCTAGTGACTTGTCGTACAACAATTGCCATCTCTGTCCCATTAGGTACTCATTTTCACTTAAGTGAAGTGAAGAACTTAAGGGTGAAGTGCCTTGCCCAAGGACACAACATTGATATCACAATGTTCCAGTGGTGAGCATGATATTTCTCAGAAAATCCTGCACCTAGCGAGCCTCTAACTCGCGCAGCAGGCAGCGAAATTGGCAAAGCTCTGCGCTCTAGCCATTGTGGCAATTCCCTCTCTTGTTGTTTATTGTTGTTGGTGTATTGTGACATGTGAACAAATCGTCCCCTTAGATATGAAAGGGTGTATCTGCCACTTTGCCAAGTGACAGATACACCCTTTCATATCTAAGACGACGATATATCCCTTTGATAATTTTCGTATTGCGGATGAAACGTGTACGTGATCGTAAGTGAAAGGTTTCCTCCCTTATATAGCTGTAATTTTGAAATAGTCTTTTAGACGAAGTCCGGGAAATTTGCAATGTGAAAATCTGGGACGTCAGATCTCGACGTCTGAAAGGGTGAATGCAACTTTACAATAACAACTTTAGAATAAACATATCTATTGAGTCGTACTCTACCACAGTTATAATAGTAAGAAAGAGCTCTCTTTGTGTTAAAAGCCCCCAGACTGGTTACTTCTCCTCCTATGGTAACAACAGAGCCTCAAGCAACAACGTCAGCCATCGCGGTGTGGACATTTGAAGATTACGTCAATGGTCCGACAATTGGGCCACAACTAAACGGTAAGCTACAACACATTATTATTTATGAAAAAAATAGCAAATAATTAAGCATACAAAACAATAGAACGGCTCAGTGGAAAAACGAGTCTAAGTCACATAACTTGGTGTATTACTAAGACTCGTTTTTCCACTGAGCCCTTCAATACTAAGCATTTTTTACATTTATATTTTTGTTTTAAGGCCAGTAAATCGTTGCAGCAGCTAATCACAACAATAACACCATAACATCAACCCCCACAGATAGTAGTAAATTGTAAAATTTTGAAACATTGTTCCAAAGTTAGTACAATTTTACCACGATCTTATTGACCCTTGGAACCATTATTAACATATTTTCAACAAATCAAAGCCTTAGTTTTTTATATGATTTGTTTGCTTTGTCACAGACGCTGACTGTTTGGGAGGTTGGCTGCAGGGACAGGAGAGTTATTACTGCTTTCACATTGATCAAGTAAACACTCACGATGATGCAGACCTGATTTGCCAAACTCTCCACCCCAGTGCGTACCTCATTACGTACGAGACCAAAGAAGAAGAAGGAAATGTACACTTGATGTCGTTGGCTTACGGTAGTTATGCAGTAGACAATGTTGTTACAGATTGCATCATCTTACTTTAACACTGAAACGTAAAATATAGTTCAATGAAATGTTCTTGCTTATACGCATTAAATATGTTTTTTTGTACATCCATTATATTTTTCATAATTTTCTCTAATATAATCAATTTGACTAGAGCTAGTTGGCAGTTTGATTGAGAAAACTTATCTCTGCTCGTATTTTTCGTTTGAAGGCCTATTTACTCAATTAATACTCAATTATTTGCTTGTAATCATGGTAACATCAGTCATAGAAAAAGAGCGCAAACTGAAGACAACTGCAGAATTCGCCATACACCAAAATTCAAGCTCTGAGAATTACATTCACTTCCAACAGAGAAACAACTTTTTGTGTATATTCCAAAAGTAGGATAATAATTTGCAATGGACACAATGTAACCAACCACTGTGTCGTGGCAATCTATGTCCGAGCAAACATGAGACGTTGGCCCAACGTTGGTTTATTTTGACCCACCTTCCACGACGTTGGCCCAGCAGCTACCCAACGTTGGGCCAACATTTCATGTTTGCTCTGACACTTAAGGGACTCTGGTGCAAAGCGTCAGTTCTACAACTGAACATATTGTTTCTTCCCACCCATTCGTAAAAATATATAATAGGTCCTAATATTGTGCGGCGCATCCATTACCCTGTTACGAAAGGTAGTGTACTTGACTTTAAACTGGCATGATTCGAATCATGTGTCTAGATTCATCACACCATCACCATCAGACTCTTGTCGCCCAGTTTAAAAGTAAACTGATGGCTAATACGTCATCTTAACCCTTTCAAGTCTGAATTTACCATTGTCATCTTCATCCACTACAAGCCGCGAATTGCTGTCGCAATTCTCGGCTTGTAGTGGATGAAGATAATTTGATGTGGATGAAAAAGTAATAGAAAATTGACATGTAGGCCTAATATCCCTGATGGTGAACCAGTTTCATGGCAATATTCATTCTAAAACCCTTGGTTGTAGGAAAATAAAGTCTGTTTTCATGGATGTAAAATGATGCTTTAGTGCATCGTGAGGACTTAAAGGGTTGATTCTTTCTTTCCTTCATCTTATGTAATGCACTGTTTCTTGTATGTTTTATCTAGTTGACTACTCTGGCCTCGACTGCTATCACACTTCAGGACGGAATATGGGAAGCGGCGTCTACCGGTGGGATAGTACACTAGAAGTCATCTCTGAGCCAGAATGGTGTGATATCGGAGTCCCAACGACCAACTTGGAATTCATTTTTGCTGACTGTGCGTGTGACTTGATGTGGCAAACTTGCGACAGTAAGATGCTGTGCGCGCCTCTGTGTGAACTGAAACCTTATCCATAACAAGCATTAACTCTTAGAACGCTGAAATATTTGTGTATAAACCATGGAGACCAAAGGGTTTTTCAATTTAAAATCATCATAAATCCCAGCAGACACAAGACGTTAAATCAATGCTGGTTTACGTTGGTCCATCGTCGTAGACGGTGGAACAACATTAAACCAATATTGATTCAACGTCTTGTGTCTGCCGGGATGTCTTACATAGCTCTTCCCGCTTTATTTGAATGCCCATTATATATCTTATAGGTAATACGACCGTTATATGTTTTAAATTATTTCAGTGCCGGTGTCGATAATAGACGTCAGATTCTAAAGTCGCACTGAAAGGGTTAACATAGTGTGGTATAAATAATAATAATTATTATCACAATTACCAGCTGAATCATTTCAAATGTGGCTCGTATTTTTGTTGTGCGAATTGACTCCTTATTCACTTAAAATACAGAACAATCAGCAGCTTCAGTTTCAATGAACGCATAAATATATATTGAGTCCAGACATGTGCTCTATTACCCTGATGACATCGCAAGGCTATGACACAGTGACCTCCATTTTTAAATGTAATCAGGTAATAGTTCCAATACGATCACAATTTACGCCTGCTGAAAATGGCCTAGTTTTCATAGGCACTTGAAATATTCGTCTCAATTTCTTGGCATCCGAGTTTTTGTTAGGCAGCGCGAGTGTCGTTTTTACACAGCTGGCTGTGTAAACAAAATGGTGGTCAGTGTGACTGGGCCCTCGCGCAGTAAATGAATTAGGCGGCCCAGTCATACCGGGTAGTGATCTATTACATGCATCTATTAAGTTACTATTACTTTGAAATTATTCTTTTACTATTACAGTATTTGAGCTATATTACCATTACTATTACTAGGTACATGTATTACTATTACTATCACTTTGGAATTGCTCCCGTTACCTATAACTATTACCCCATCCCTGATTGAGTCCTGAGCACTTCACCACTTAATTTAGTGCGGGCAACGGTTTTAAGCGTATTGGAACTATCGTTATTGATGTCAATATTGAAATGGGCAGCTGCAGATCTTAAAAAAAAACATTGATAATAACAGATATACATAGATTTCGGTTGTATATATAAGGGTATATTTCAATTATTTCACATAACTAATAAACAGTAATAAAGTTTAGAGAGCTGGGACATTGGTCGGAGTGGTTTTACCACAAAATAATACGAGTAATTTCCCTGCAAGCGCAAGACTTTTGGACCGGGATAATTATATCCACCTTTTGTACTTTAATCTACTTTGTCAAAATGAACATGTACAACTTTTACACGAATCAAATCTATCGCAAAATAAATTAACTGCGATAACTGCCGTATCGGCTGAATTTGTTGGTTCACAAGGATCTCCAACTGTCATCCCAGTAAAAACAAAACATTTGTATAACATTTGTACAATGCTGGGCCGACGTTGTACAAATGTTATACACATGTTTTGTATATGTAAAAACAGCTTACAATTTGACCAGAGGATTATTCAAATCCGTACAATGAGTCGAATGCTACGGTAACAAATACTTGATATTTGCCCGGCAACACATTACATATATTGTTGTTTTAACGTTGGGCCAGCGTCGCAGAGGGTGGCCCAGACATAAAACCAGACAGCACTGATCATGTTCTGAGTACCGGTACCTGAATCACTAATGAATGGATAGTTATAAGGAGACCTCGAGTGAGTAGCTAGCTAGGTAACATGTCACGCTTGTTTACCTGAGTTGTTTACTGCTTCAGACTCGCGTTGGTCGTGCAACATAATATATATCTCGTCTAATAAGAAAACCGTAGAATGGAGTTTATTGTACTTGGGGAAGAGAGCATAATCTCATAAATGTGAATTTTCAATATGCCATTATTGTCACATGGTCTTCCCTATAGCCACCATAGCTGTCACTCGATCCGCGCTGGTCACTTTAGTGGAGTATTCTTGAGGGCCAAAGGAGGCACCCATTGACAAGGAAGTTTTTCTGTAGTCCATCAGGGAAGAATTAGATAATCGAGCTGACCCATGATACTCTTTGCAACCTGTTTCATCAAGCAGTCTCCGCAAAACGCTCTCTGTAACACCTCCACCTAGATCCGAAAATATACATAAATCATAATTATTATCAATATAGTCCTAGATAGGGCACTATCGTATAGGCCTACTCATACATGCGCGTTGAAAAGGGCGTAAATGGTCAGCAGCAGATTGTAAATATCCATTTGTAGACATATTTTAAAAGCTATAATTTTGTGATAATACTAGTAATAACGTCCGATTAACCGGGAAATGTGTTACCTTGAAACCATTTTTGTATAATTTGAGTTCAATCAGGTGAATTTGATTAAAATAATTATAAATAGGGGCCTATGTATAGTACCTCATTAACCACAGCGATTGTGATGTAAATGCAGAATATTTTCAGCCAGCAGCGAGTGGTCGACCCAAGTGTGGGTCGCGTGAACAACGTCGTAGACGGAGGTCCAACAGCAAATCAACATTGGGTCAGCGCTTCTATGTTTGCTGGTATCTTAACATTTAAAATAAAGTAGGCCTACCTATATCGTTTCTGGCAGCTATATTGTTTTATCTGCCACTTAAATGTGACAAAGCTAGGGCACTATTTTAAAGTGGTTAATAATTATCTGAGACCAGTAAAATAACATGCCCGAACAAGTTGCTCGTTCGACAGATTTATTCGTAGTTTGAAGGGGTCAGTTAAAATAACATTTTCTGTCCTAATTTTATAATCCTTAGGGTTCATAGGAAAAACACTGAGCCGGATCTTGACATCTGAGTTTTATAACTTAAACTAATTTGATCAGTGCGAGTGTTGAGTTTGGGGAGTTTTCACTTTCAAACATTCATACCGATTATGCAATAGGTAGGCCTACAATTCAACATAAATATTTTCTTTTCTGGTAAATAAATGTATGCAAAAACTAATCAATGGTCCTTAGAAATGTATGATCTGAAATAAAATATTGTTCCACATTCCAGCGCGTAGAGATTAGGCCGCAATAATAAGAAGTAAGATGGATATATGCAACAATTTATGTATTGTAAAAAAAAACATTAAAAACTAAACACGAACTAGTCAGCCAAATTCACGGGTTGTGTGTTTTCATATGAAATGGGGAAGTGTTTTACATAATAGGTAACATCAAATATCCTCACAGCGCTGAAATGATTTTGTATAACCCATGGAGACCGGGTTTTTTTGATTTGAAATATCTTAGTCAGCTCTTTCCGATTCATTTGAATACCTATTTCGTGGGTCAATGGCCAAATGTTTTAATTTTGTCAGTGCGGGGACAGTCATTATACGTCAGAATCTGACGTCTACAGACGTCAGAATCTGACGTCTACAGACGTCAGATTCTGAAGTATAAAGACGGCCTCCGCCCTGAAAGGGTAAATGATTATTTATATCAGGAATATTGACTTACCTGGCATAATTATTGTCCTTCCGTCAGCCTGAAACAAGCGTTGGTTTTGAAACAAAAAATATAACACTTATTTCAAACATAATCATCCTGGTACCTGTAATACTTTCCTCGCTATGTGAAAAACGTCATTGATGTTGACAAACAAGATAATTCATATTTATTTGTTGTGCATTACCACTGGTTATATTTTGTGATTGATAACCATAGTTTCAATAACATGCAATGAAAAAGAATGTAAACTAACCCTTGTCATAATGAATTGCATGTATTATTTTAATCCTAATTACGAAGCTGAAATGTTTTCGATTTAAACCATGGAGAACAAAGGGTTTATTTCAATTTAAAATCATCACAAACTGCTTTAGCTGGCTCTTTTAGCTTTATTTGAATAACTATGTTATGGGTCTACTACCATTATAAACATTAATTTGTACTCTTACAGAGCGGGGATCGATCATTAATGATGAAAAAATGTACATTTATGATAAATAAAAATACTCGAAATTAAATAATTTATCTAGCTGATCATCTACTACAAAAAAATTACAAATGTCGGAGGCATTTTATTCGGTGTGAAGCATGTTTGAAGCTCGTTATATTCGACCAAAGGAAGACAAGAATTATAACCATTAACAAGGCTTCAAAGGCATTATCTGATCAGAGTACAGTCCTAATCTTTCCAGTTTATCCGAGATATAAGTCATAAGCCATGCTAAACGCCATCGCAATCGGATAAATATTGAATTTTACCATTTCCGTGCGATGAGCTATAGAGAAAGGGCCGGGGTATACAGACAAGCGGACAGCTGGTGTGAAATACTTGGTTGCCTCCAAAGTTGACGGCGGTAGATTGTACGACTTGTAGTCAGAATATACTAAGGTTTGCAGTCTATCACATGTTATAACTAATGGATTAATTTCAAGTAGGTAAACAATTGAAATTTGGCACGCCGGAAATAGAGCACAAACTATTTATTTTCATCGTACAAACATTTTGTTATCACCTTTTCCACCATGCCTTTGATGATATGCGAGCCTTCTAGTGCTGTGTTTTCGCCACCCGAAGACAACACTCGCTCACACCCAAGCTTTATCACTACCTCTAAAGCGTCCAATATATTGCTGGTCATATCTATAGCTGAATAAATACATAATATATATGTACTCTCAGAATTATAAATAGTCAATTAAACAATTTCAAACTTCAACATCCACCAAAATGCATTTAAAACACCGTGTAAAATAATAACATACCTCTATGAAACGTGATGGGCAATGGTCGGGCCATGTCTGTGGAATAATAAAAAAAAAATGTAATTGCATGTTAAGTATTTTGAAGTATTAATTGAAAATATGTAACATTCATTTCATTTACCGATCAGCTGTTGACACCTGGCTGCATCTACTGTACCATCTCTGTAATAGTAAACAATCAAGAAGATGAATACACAAACATGACAAACGAGAGAACGAACCGACGAAAGGCGAGCAATAAAGCATGCAAGTAAACAATTATAAAGATATTACTCAGTAGGCCCCTACATGTATTTGAATGACGCAAAACGATCGTGCTGTCGCCCACAATAGCTAAAACCACAAAGGCTGGGACATCTCCGGTCGAAATCGATCAATATATTCCAAATTATGTCCCGGTAGATAGCATAAAATAAAATACAAATGAATCAAAATAGAGTACTCAAAGTAAACCCGAAGTAGGCCTACAATAACCCTGAAAGGCACATCACGAAATCTCCAAGGATATTTAGTAATAGAAACTCGATTCAAGTATAAAACAATGGTCATTTGGATATAAAAAAAAATCAAAAACGAATTATCATCATGTAGGCCTACATTAGCCTAATTATTGACAATATTAATTAGGGGACACTGCGGGGCACCATGGGCACTTATCTTGTATTTTGTATGGTGGTGTCCCGCTCTCCCCTATGCTATGCCGCAAAGGCCATTATAAATAGGCCCTATATATTTTTCCAATAATAGACAAAGTCTCGCTCGGCGATGTGACATTTGAACTATAAGTACTACCGTGAGGGTATGCCTGGAATGTTGTGACCAAACGTTAAACCTATGGCTTTTCAAAAAGTTATCATAACCGACATTATGACGTGAACGTGTCATCGACGCCATCAACTGATCAGACAATTAACATCTTCCAGATCAGTAACACTAGTGATATCCCAGCAAACACAACATATTTGTATAACATGTGTACAACGGATGGTATGCAAATGTTTTGTGCTTGCTGGGATGGCAGCGTTAGCTCTTTCAAGCTTGAATTTTCCATTGTCATTTTAATCCACTAGAAGCCGCGAATTGCTATTGCAATTGTCGACTTGAAGTGGATGAAGATGATTTGAAGTGGTTGCGAAATAAAAAAATATATTGTTATTATTACAACAGTTCGAAGAATATGTACGTTCTAAAACCCATAATTTTATAGAAATTAAGTCATTTTTCAGTAAAGCAAAAAGATGCTTTAATGCAACGCGTCTTACATAGAAGAGCCACTCGGGATAGCCTATAACTACACACATATCAACAGGAGTGACAATTGTCTACAGCTTTAATAATGTTCCCACATGTTTGATCAAATTAAAATGTTTTTAAAAGTCAAATTATAACGTTTCAAAAATGTGAATCCCTAACCTGGATAATAAATACAAACCTGTTGAGTATACCCAGAACAAAACCATCTGCACCGCTATCATTTAGTAATTGTAAATCAGTCTCCATTACTTTGAACTCGTCGTCGGAATAATAGAAATCTCCACCTCGAGGTCTCAACATCACAAAGACAGGAATGGTCACCTTTTGTTTGATCACTTTTAGCATGCCTGGTGAAAGGAAAATGCACACAATGTAAATAAATGTAAATGGTAGACCCTGATGTAAGCCTAAGCAGGCCTACTATTATATTTTCAAACTATATTTAGCATGACTATGTTTTAACCCAGTGATCATTACAAGGGATTAAAAACAACTTAATTAGGTAGATTACTATCTTTTTAAATAAAATACTTTTAAATACTTATTATTTTAAATAATTGATCTCTGCTTGAACATCCAAGTGAATGTGTATTTTCTTAAAATGTTAAATTGCATTATAAAGTTTCACATAGCTATATTTCAGGAATGTAGTGTAGGCTAAGTGTTTATCATCTAGTACTGCTAGGTCAGATATGTATATAGACTTTGGGAACCTTTTTTCTGTGATATATATCAGTATGAACCTGCTCATAATAATAGACTTTAAAATTACATTAACGGACTATACCTACCCACAGTTGGAGTGGTACCACCTTCCACCAGGTTGCTGCATAGCTCAAGTCTTTTTGCCCCTGTAGAGACAATATTTTTACACCCAAAGTTAGAAAAAAAGCTATCAATGCACTGAACAAGGGCTGAATGTCTTAGTAGGCCTTTAATATAGTAGTCAGGAGAAGTTAGATAAAAAGAAATTACGTCTAAACGAAGCCACTAAAAATGCAATGAACAAATTCTGAATATTTGTATATGTTATATAGGCCTATAATATAGACAGGGGAAACTAGCGGAAAAAATATCCAACAATTATGGGCTATATAATCTATAGGTATTGGTTCAAAAAATCTAATTATTGGAATCGCAATGTTGAATTGAGTCCGCTATTTTGTGTGATTTTCCGAATTTAAAAAAATGGATAAAATAGGCTTATATGTAGCAAGACAGAATGTGTTTCCCATACCTTTTCTCGAGCAGCTGCTTTAAAACTATAGGCTAAAATGTAGGCCTAACCCTTATGCCTCTGTCACTACGTAGGTTACAAAAAAAAAACAAGTATTTTGTATGCTATGTAGTTCTCATACAAATTTTCTGAACCTTTTATTTTGGGTGGCCTTACATTACATTTTGAAGTTGTGTCGGTCATTTTGGATTTATTCAAATTTTTCACGATTAGAAATTGATATACTATGCTACTGCTATTAGTATGTTACTATTAGACCCAGGGGCGGATCTAGCTTTTCAGTGAAGGGGGGGGGGTTAAAATTTGACAAAACAATTATTTTACTGTAAAGGGGTCGAGGGGCTCGCCCCGGGAAAATTTTTGATTTCCAAAGGTTTTCTCATGCAATCTAAAGCATATTGGGCACTGCTTCTCACTCAGTTTATCACCAAATTATAAGGAAACCTTTTTCTGAGGGGGGGGGGGATTAAACCCCCCCCCCCAAACCCCACCTCCCCCCTTGGATCCGCCACTGTAGCCCAGTAGCCCAGGCCTATGCGAAATAAGTTTTAGCACACAAGATAAAATATAATTTTGTATACAGCAATAAAACCCATAATGGCCGAGTTTCACTATTTTTTAGTCCAGTTTGACAGTTTGAAGTTCCATAAATGTATTTTCAGTGGGAATTTGTTTACATTTGACACCACCATAGGCCCTACTCACTCACTATAGGCCTATACTGATCGCTTTAAAACGAGGAGGCCTACTTTACTCTCAAATGATGATTTGCGGTTAGATGTCAAGGGATCGGTTCAAAACTCAATAAGAAATAGATGAGCAAAAAGGGTCGTAGAATAATAAAATTATAGTTTGGACGTAAGAAGTGGAGCTCCTGAACAAATTAACATGTATACAGACGTCGGTAAGACAGGATACGACCCTTATAGTTTGCCATACTTCATAATATTATTTTGCAGACCAAGTTCAGATGGGACGATTTAGTTATTTGCTCACTTGTACCCTATGAACATAAAATAATCAACTACCTCCATCTGAAGCATTTATAGCAGACTGAACAGAATCAATGCATACTTCCATCGTGAATATATATTTTGTAAACAAGACGAAACATGCATATAATGTAGGAATTCACTTCATGCAAGTGGGACGACACACTGACAGCTTCTCTTGCCCTTTACTACAAATGGCCAATGGCATGCCAAAGGCGACGCTGCTAAATTATATTCCAACTCAGCAGCGCCAAAATCCTTGGCATGATCTCATTTATCAAAGTAAATTCGTCAACAAGGAGCCGGATCAAAAAAATCATCAGTGAAGATACTTATTATAAAAAGATCACTGAATTGTGCTATTTCTCAGCTTGTATAAATTAAAATGGATAAATAAATTAAAACAAGAATAAAAAATAACTCAAGGTAAATATAAATTATTTATTCATTTATTTAATATTATTAAATAAATTATTAAAATATTATTATGATATTTATTTATGCATTTTTTATTAACGTTAGAAATAAATAAATTACTAATTAGTAAAATAAATATCTATCTGTTGGTTTATTTATTAATTTGTAATAAATAAACAAATAAATACATTGAATAAATTATTTATTTATTATAATAAATAAATACATTTAGACTTAACTTATAAAATAATTTATTTAAAACAATTCTAATTTTGGGCCTCTCTTATCGACGCTTCTCAACATCCTCAGCCTAATTGGGATTGGAAGCATGATGCTCTTTTGGCGTGCTAAATAAAGGTGTCACTGTCACCTGCATGTATGGCTGCATTGTGGCTTGGTGCTGCACGGGGTTGTCCCAGCATCACAGACGGTGAGCCAGCATTTGCCCGGCGTTGGGCTGGCACCTCATGTCTACTCCTATTCACTGGGATGGGTTGCGCGCCGTTAAGTGGGGGAATACTGTAGTCTAGTCTATATATTTTTTGGATGTAGGCTGATATGTTAATAAATGCCAAATCGCGACACAAAACATCTCACAGGAAATTTATCTATAGCATCTTAACTGCTGTGTGAAATGTAGGGCTATACATTGGGTGGTCGTTCAGTCGCGTCGCTGTGTATATGCAAATTGGCACTCCATCACTTTATCAAAAAAAATAATAATAAAATAAATGAATAATATAAAATCAACAAATACTTGTGAAACAAAAACATAAATAACGTTATTTATGGTAACGGAATCATTACCAATAATAAATATGTATGATGATCAATACCCGTTTAAAGGCTGGCGACCCTTGAAAAGACATTCAAAATCAAAAGTGACAATGGCATCCGCCCACACGTTATTCATATCCTATCAGTGATTGATCTATATCGATCCTCCATGCTGCAAAAAATGTCAGTTTTGTTTGGATTTATATCTGACTACTGGTATAGCCTATAATCCATAATGACAGACTGTGTGCGATACAGAGTATGTACTAAGTGCTATTCGTAGGCCTAATTGGGGATTTGTTTAGGTGACATTTTGATCCCCATATCATCAACCCTTTAATTAGGGCCTACTACGGCCACTAACGAGTAAATGCTCGATATTTAGGCTAGTATTTGTTTATCGTCACTCCATAACAGAAATAATTGTCGTTATGGAGATACAATGTTCGTTATTATTACTCTCCATAACGACAATAATCGTAACGGAGAGTAATTCTTATTTCATTATTTAAGGGTTATTGTCATAAAGTGATTCTTTGTAAATTAGGTGATCAACTTTATAATAGCCATCTGTTCAACTACTTGTTAAATATAGTAGGGGAGACTGGGGCACCTTGAGACGGAAAAATTCAAACCCCCCAAACATATATCTAATTTTTGAAATAAAACATTTTGACGACACATATCTAGATACAGCATCCAGTGGGGTATATTTGAGGAAGAGATGAAAATTGTCAGGAATGTGTAACCTTTCATTGTTTGACATAACATATTTTCAAAAAAATGTCTTAATGTACCCCATACTCGGGCACCTTGAGACACCATGTGGGGTACCTTGAGACACCTTATTTGTTACCTGAAGACAACTTGGATCTACCTAAAATCAAGATTTAAATACTACATACATGACATAAACCTGTAGCTAAAGCCTGCCGTTGGCGTTGGCTAAGGCTAGATGTTGCAGTGCTCAAAAAAGTGGGGGCACTTTAAGGCTATATATTCATAATATTAGTTACGTCTCTTTAAAGCGTTATTTATATCGCCTTAATAAGATGAGTTTTCCAAAATATGGGGGTATTGAGCCACCGTATTTTAGGCACATGTGCCAGTCAAATATTTGAGGGCGTGAGTAGGGATTCTCTCAGTCATGTCAGTATTTACATGACGTCACTTTCGGGGAAACCCCACATGCCATGCATGCAGAGATCACCACACAACTGAACAGACCAGGGGTGCTTGGAAATTGAATTGTTCAGTTCGAAGTCTAAGTTGACAAGTAAACCTAACCATATGTTGAGAAGAAAAGAGTTTTTAAGTTGCAAATTGTATACTTAGTTACATATAACAGTTAGATCTAAGCCCACATCAAATACAATTGACTGGAACCTTGACAGTTTGTATTATCGCCCGGAAATAAATTAATAATATGAAATGGGCAGGACCCAGCCGCAAAATTCCGCCTGAATTCTGGAGCTGGGCCCTGCCCATTTGAACATTTTATTTGGATTTCTATTCCAAGTAGCACAAGTGCTAGTAATACATAGGATGTCCATAGTCCAGAGTTACATTATAAAGAATCACATACGATTAGCCATTAGAATAATTTTAAACGTGATGCCTTATACGGAGTGGCTATTCGTACGGGGAAGTTATAATGGGAGTCAATGCCCGTCATTTCGTAAACGAGGCTGCCCATGGAGTTACATTATGAAGAATCACGTACGATTAGCCACTACCTTCTTTATAATGTAACTGTATGGCAATGGGCATCCTCTGTATTACACACAGGCCTCGGAGATCCGTCCTCCGATGTTCCGTCATCTTCTACATCCCTCATTGTTTCGATGGGAACGGATCTGCCCAATGTATTTTTGCTTCTATGTTCCGTCATTCTTATGTCCGCCTCCGTCATCAAATTTCGAGGACGAAAGGGTTAAATCAATGCATAAAGTGTCCCATTTTTCCGTCACGTTGTCCGCCTATGTCATCAAATCTCAGTGACGAAAGGGTTAAATCAAGCATGACTTAAGCGTCTCATCGTGCTCATTGTTCTGTCACCAGATGACGGTCAGTCACGCTAATTGTGTGAATGCCACTTGTTTGCATAGTGATTGTGGCATTGCTTATGTCCTTTTCAAAACATTTCTCCAACGCTGGCTTAATCTTAATGCACCCAACGTGTAAGGGATTAGTGGATTGCTAATTAGCAAATAAAACCCGGCAAACACATGTTCACGATGTGAACATTGGTTTGATGCTAGGCCACTGCCTTTGCCATCGTAACCCCCTCCCCCCCCAAACAAAGGAGGAACCGCTTGTTCTACATAACACTTTTTGACGGCAGTAATATGACACAACCCAGCAAGCACGAGAAGTTCACCCAATATTGGTACAATGTTGGGCCAGTGTCTGAGACGATGGGTTTACATTGTACCAGCATTGGGTGAATGTTTCCTGAGTCAAAACCGACGTCTTGCACATTAAAACAATATTCAGTCATACTTGGCACAATGTTTAATTTCGTGTAACCGCTAGTTAAGCTGATAAAGAATAATTAATTTGACCTTCAATATTTCTAGTGCAGGGTGTAGTGTAGATATAAGTACCAAAATGTTTCATTTTGTTAACTAAATCTAGAGGTATCTAACAGTTTCTGTGAACAGATCGTAATAATTCATGACGTCATCTACGTTGAGGTCATCAATTTCATAGATTATACTCTAGACAGACAGACAGATAGCTTTATTCCACCAATATATAATACAATATGGTGAGGGAGACTCCTTTTAAGACATAAGCACATGTCGCTATCAAAGGAGCCACCCTACAACAATGATAAACAATGAATTACATTATATATAAAATATACATATCGGCCGGTAATGTGAGTAAGAAGGTTGCTTAACGTCACTTATTGAAAGGGACGGTCAGGGAAGGGACTTTGTTATTCATTAAAAACAGTGCAAACTGTAGATGAGAAATGAATGATGTACAGATGATGAGATGAGGCTGAATATATATTATAGAAATACAATAAAAACGCGTGACATATTTGATACTAACATGTTCGAGAAAAGTGGTTCCATGGGTTAAAGTCATCAGATTCATATATATTTTATAGGGAAGAAACACATAGCGGTTCCCCAGCAAACACGAGACGACGAACCACTGTTGATCCGATGCCGGCCCATCGTCTCCGACTCTGTGCCAACACTAAATCAACACCGGCCCAGCGTCCGGTGTTTGCCGGGAATACATCACTATATTTAACATGTTTAGTATATTCATTTATACAAAAATTTAATAAGATTAAATCATTTATGAGTACAATGAACAAATGGTTTTAAATAAATATACATTATTATTATGCTTACATAATATGGCATACAATATGATAATCATAAAGAAATTGTTCATATAAATATAAATCGACGCGAATTTAACCTTCTATATAATAATACATACATGTATGAAAAACAAAAATAATTAATTGCAGAGGTATATAAAAGTTATGACAGTGGACATTTATACAGTACATACAATTATATTATATAATTTGTATTGAATTAGTTTCGAAACATAGACAATATAACTTGTTCCTATATACATATATTAGATGCATCTATAAAAAGATTTATTTAACTAATCACCTATTATGACAAACGTAACAATTGTTTAGTCTGCACGATGACTCATATTGATCAATAGTTATTTTCTTAAAATAAGTCATAAAACCGTGTAGGCTATGTGTGTTTACTTTTTCGATAATATGGTTTGAAGTATTTATTGCTGTTTCTATTGCACTGTATCGGATACATTTCCTTGCGAATTCGTGATTTGTCCTGGGCAAGCGTAATTTATTTTTGTGGCGTGTAGGATATGGGTGAGTATCCAGGCCATGGTCGTTGGTCATGTTGCGGAAATATGACGGCAGCTGGTTATTTTTCAGTTGATGATAAAATTTAAGCTCTTGGAGTGTGTGTATATCTTTAATCTTTAGTAGTTGAAGTTTTTTAAACAATGGTTCTGAATGACAATTAAATTTACCAAGGCAAATTATTCTAACTGCTTTTTTCTGTAGCTTGTAGGGTCTTATCAGTTTGATATCCCCAGGCTAAGATACCATAATTTAAATGACTGAGTACAAGAGAGTTATACAAAAGATATAGGGTATCTTGTGGTAGGCAACGTTTTAATTTGTTTAATATCCCGATAGATCTAGAAATTTTATTGGCAATTTTATTCACAGCCGTGAATAATAAGCCGTGAATACCTTGTGTTTCGGTTAGCATGAAGTGTCAACACCTATTTGAGCGCTGTAAAAAGAACAGTATGTAAAGCCCTAAAATAACAGGAAAACAATAGTCGCACGTTGGGCAACATGAAAGTCGGAACAATAAGTCACCCGCCCAGTGATGACTTGCACGGTGCTATACACAGTGAAATGTGTTAGATTTGATCACGGCGATCTGTCAACACCAGAGTTAAGTGATATTGCTTGGAGTCATTTCGACTACCAAATGAAAACATACTTATTCGGTTAAATTAATAATTGAAACAGATTAAAGCAATCAATACTCCTTTGTTCTTTTACCTGTTTACTGTGATAATTAAATTAAGTGTATAAAAGACACAATTGGCTTATGGTAGTCATTCATTCTTGAACATTTGTGGTCCACCCTTCGTGCACTAGACACTACCTCTACCATATCTAGAAAACAGACATGTGTCACCGACTTTTTCCAAAAATAATGTCATAATGTACAAATATTATTTAAAAAAATCATGTAATTATATATTTGAAATAATAAAATCATTTAATTAATTGTTATATATTTGAAAAAATAAAATTATACTTGTATCATATTTATGTTGTTATTTTGCTCGCACAACCAATACATGTACTAATATAATATAATAACATTACAGTATGAATTAGATATATGGGCCTATATCCTTGGTTCCAACACAGCTTGGAGGGGGTGGGGGAGCTGCTCCGAAACTCTGCCATATTCGAAGTTCCGTCATATTTTTGTTGGGAACGGATGATGACGGAACATCTAGGTCTCTCTGTACTATTAGTATTAGCACTTGTGCTACTTGGAATAGAAATCCAAATAAATATGTTTATACCAACTCTATGGACAGCCTCGTTTATGAAATGACGGGCTCCCATTGACTCCCATTATAACTTTGCCGTATGATTAGCCACTTCGTAAAATTAAAGCCCTGCAGTGCACATTTTCATTGGTGTAAGATACTCAGTTTTGTAATGTCTACTGCAGACAAAACTTACCTTTCAGGCTTTCTGTTTCAGAAGCTGTTCACAGAGAGTTTTCACAATTTCTTCTCTGACCTGGTGAACAGATGAACAACTTCTAAGTTTTAAAATACAAACGCGTAAAAGGCGGAAATATGTTTCCACGATTCGCATCCACTTGTAGGATTTCTTCATTATCAGCTTCATTTCTGCATTCTAGCATTCTTCGCTCAGGCAACACAGTTAAATTATTGGTGAGTGGTAATTGATTTAAATGAATGATTATATATTATCACAACCTATTGTGCAAGCAGAATTACTGATTTTTGGTGTACAGTAGTTTACCATAGAGCCTGCTATTATACATGGAGAATGGCAGTCAACTCATCCCCCATACCAACTCAACCCCAGTTTACAACTGGGCAGTGCAGGAAATTAGATTTTTTCTCTTGAATGCAATGAAGCCAGTCAAAATGTTTGCACCTGCCAGCAAGCAAATTCACCTGCTCGTAATTTTATTAAATTACCATAAACCGGGGCTATTTTGCCACCCTATTTACATATTTTTTATCGCTGTATTGAATCTGCTTTTTGAAGTGGGAATATGAATGTCATAAATGAGGGGGATTGTGTAAGGTATTTGCATACTTAGCATAGTTTGTATTTAGGCTTTATTGATAGTACTTTGAAAAGGAAATGTATGGTGGCAAAATTGCCCCGGCATCCGGGGCTATTTTGCCACTGTAGCTAATTTTGATCATATTTTGAGAACTAAAACCATTTGTCAAAATCCAAAGAAAATCCATATAAATATTTTTTAATTCAAAATAATGTAATTGAGCAGCTAATGGAATGAAAATCAAATCAGCTGAACAGTCAGTAGATATTCTTATCGATCTGTTTAATAACATAAATGAGGTAAATGTACCATACAGACATAAACATGAAATATTCAGTGAAAAAGTCATCATTTTTCATGAATTTTCTTTAATTATTATAAACTTTGCCTTAAACCTGGTCTCAAATTCATGAAAAAATAAAAAATCATATTCCACTGTTAAAATTCTACCTGCCATTTGGGCAGGTTTCAGGTCTTATTTATTGGCCCGAAGCTAAAATCACCAGCCATTGGCTTGTGGGCCGGTGTTAATTTCCACCCCTGCTGCCGTGAAGGCTACCGGTATTTACCAACTCATCCCTAGCAGCCCTCAATAACTGACCAACTCATCCCCAGCCATCGGCCTATTGAATACCAACTCATCCCCAACTCATGACCATATTGATTACTCTTTGGGAGTGTGATAAAAGCATATTTATTATTAGAAAAATTTATTTTATAAAAAAAATATTATATCTTGTGGACATACATGTATTAACTTTCAATTAAAAATACCAAGTGATGTCACACGATTATAAAACATGAAATATAGGCCTACTTAATATATATAAAACATATAATTCATTTTGATTTTTTTATATCATGTAGACATATTACCATTAAATTAAAATGAATAAAACACATGAATAAAAAATATGAAAAATACATATAAGATACATAATATATAGAAAGTCTTGTTTCTGCAGTTTGCAGTGTCGGGGCATTCAGGTGAGCTGACAGGGGTTGACAAATCCGCATTGTGTTTGGTAGCCCAGTTGACTTTCCGGGCTACTGGACTAATTAGTATCTATAGAGACAAAAATAGAAAAATTCTGGTAGCCCAAAGTGAAAAAGATGGTAGCCCCGGGCATGGGATTTGGCAAGCCCTGGAGCACATGATCTAAGCAAGGAATTCAGAGTCTTAAGGTCACCAGCATACTGCTCCCAGTACTTCATCATCTTTCTTTTAGGTCTTTGTCTTTCTTCGACTTTCGGCGTCTTATTTTGTCTTGCGATAGCAGTTTCATCTCTAGATTCACTGTAGTGGCTTCTTGGAATAGAATTTGATCATGATGTAGATGGGCAGCTGATCTTTCTGTGCATTCTGGTTCAGGCGATGGTGCCATCCCTCTACGTCGTTGTTTTGTCCGTACTGTTCTGTAGAATACACGCCATCTGGTGGACGTCCAAAGTGTTGAGTCGATCCAGGTGTTCTGCATGTAGTCGAGTAGTCTGTCGTATGTATCTGTGTGGCTTGCTTCTTCTCTGAGTCTTGTCATCATTGGTGGTATGTGCTGGGCGGGAAGAAATGGAAGGGCCAGCAATCTTCTGATGTAACTGTGGCAGTCGGCATCATTCATGTAACTTTCTGCAAGATGTAGAGTTTGCACCTGCAACATAACGAACAGATTAAGACGTTATATAAGAGAATTGATTAGCCTATTACGTGTAATCAATTACAGGTGATTGATTTCGTTCTAAGATAACAACAAATAATATAATATCATTACCTTACGCCACACAGCTTGTGTCCAATGGAACATGCATCCCTGCCCGGTGAAATTCAGCACTGTCATCATTGATGTTGAGGACTTCTAGTGTAGCACTCCAAAGTCCATCTTCAAAGTCACTGAGAAGAACCACCAAACACAGAGTGTCTGTTCGATCAGGTTCCACTGCGTAAATAGGGATCTCCATGATGCAGGCCCCACAGAGCCATTCAATCTCTGTTCCAAGACGAACTGCAGTTCTGAAGCATAAAACATGGAATATGTTTTGGAAAAAATGCTGTTTTATGACCGGCATTTGAGATAAGCGTGTGGCCTAGTTTTAGAGGATATTTTTATGCTAAAAAAATAGAAATAATATAGGATGTTCAATTTATCGAATTATTTAGTTAAAGTCTGCATGTACCTGTACTCAACCAGAGTGACTCCAGTGTTGCGTGTCCTGTGTTGTCAAAGTGAACAACCATTACATTGTAGAGCATGCTGCCCAGTCCTGACATATAAACCACAAACCAATGCAGGGGTGCTGGCGAAATTCCATCCTAGATAATCTTGAAGCGCAGCACAGTGAATGTTGAAATGAATGGTGATATCTGAACTATCCCATGAGTTGATGCATTCCATTGAGAATATTAGCGATATGACAAGGAATAAAACCAACTGTTATTTCAACGAATGCTGTTACCATTCTCACATCAGGCCCACATTGTTGATAAGCCGCCGCACTACGATCTGGGCGTGCAGTTATCTTTAATGTATTCCCTTTTCTCTGTAACTAAATACGCAAATATCACATTTTAAACTCAAATTTTATTACACACTTACCTGCTTACATGTATATTATATGAAATCGATCATCAAATTTGTACTTTACTGTAAATTTGTAATAATTTTGTGACATTTTGATCGCGATATTATCAACCCTTCAATTACTACGGCCACTAACGAAAAAATACATGTTAGCGCGTTTCAGGAAAAAGTGTTCTTCAAATCTTCTTTTAATTTGGCAAATTTGTTCAGCTATTTCAGCCAATGACCTGAATAATTTCTGGGTGCAAACGATTTCAAAGTGCCCTTTTTGAGTAATTTTGTGTAACTCGAAAACAAAGCAAAATGGATGAATGGATTTCTGTTAATTCTGTGTTTTCTCTCTAGAGTGTGCAGGCCAGACAACTTACCAAACTCTCGAGTACAGCTGGATGGAAATCTTTTCAGCCAATATCAACAAAATTGCGATTAGGATCATTAACTTTTTCAAAAAAGGTATTTATGTTCATGTACTTTGAAATTTCTTCAATTTTTCACCCCCGCCCGTAGGGAGAGGGGGAATTTGTGCAAGTTTTTAAAGATGCTAGCAAAATGGCTGTCACCGATCAACTTTTTGTGGGCGCGAAAACTTAAAAGTCCGAAGTTATTCAAATTTACAATCAATTTTATTCCCTGAAATGTGCAGGTGATTTTACTGCAGTTAAAAATGGCCCAACAATTCTACTTTTTAATTATTTGTAGGCACAAAAACTAAAAAACAAAACCTAATTTATGGTGGCAGATGAAAAAGGACTTCAGGCCTCTTGTTTAAAAAGTAGTAAGGCATATTATTTTGATGAAATTGACAATGTTATCTATTTTTCAGCTGTCACCTATTTTCCTACGATGTATGCAGCAACTGGCTCCATCAAATGGAAGTAAAGCTGTTGCCACTATTCCACGCCATGCAGAGAAAATTGTAGGAGGCTGGTTGCTGGCCTGTTCAGGAATGTGTTTTGCTGCCATTGTTATAGGAGCTATTACAAGGTTTTATACTGTTTCTCTCTTAAGCCTTGTCGTGCTGAATTGTTTAAAGAACATTAAATACCATCTATAAAATAGAATTGTTAATATGATGATAAAATAAGCCCATCAGCCTGTTTGCAAATACATATACACTGTACTGTAGTATAGTGCGATTTGCATTATATACACATGTATAATGTGTACAGTGTCTGTGCGAGGAGACAAGATATAATTTTAAATAAATACTTCAAGAATACAAACTGATGTGTTCTTGATAAAATGTGTAGATAAAGACAGCTCTTACAAATTTACTTTAAGTCCTAGATCAACAAAAATAGCAAGATTATTTCTAGTTTTCCTGTGCTCTGAACAAATTTGTTCACAGATGATCTTTTCCAAAATTAATTTAAAATATATTTTAATCACAAAATTTACGTTTACAAACAAAAAATGATACTCATGACCTAGTATTTATATTCTTCAGAATGCATGTAGTAACATTACTATTTTTTATTCATTTGAAGCTAAATTGCTAACATAATCTGATAATTTCTGAAAACCAAAAAATTAATATTTAGAAAAAATAGATATCTTTAACATGTTTAAATTTGGATTATATAAATTTAATTAGCTGCATGAGCATCCATTTGAATGAACATTTCTTCTAATTTTAGTAATATCTTGGTTTCTATAAAACATGCTTGCAATTGGTCAGTGACTTAACTGTCCAGTCATCCATGGATGGCCAGTTTTTACTTTGAGCCATTTTGCTGGTACGGCCAATGTGTGAAAACTTCCAAAAAGATTGCTAATATTCCGCTATATTATTCCCCTAATTGTGAGTGTGGGCATGGCAGCAAATGACGAACAATGCAGTAATTTTTTTACAGTATTTTAGTAGGCCTGTAGTCTATCAATATTTCATGTGTCTTACACTACTGATAAAGATAATTTATAGAAATAAAGAGGATTCCTGGACTGTTCATGTCCTTCCATCTTGCATTAATTTTGTAGTCATAAAGGTGACCAATCAATTATCTTAATTCCTCCACTAACTGGCTCAAAAATGCACCTGAAAATTTAGAGGGGGGACTGATGACGATTTGGATGATGTAGACAATCTCCCACCTTCACACTTGACCCGCATGAGCATCCACCAGGGTACCCTGGATGGATGGACACCTTTGACATCCCAGTTGGTATATTTTGGACGCCCTGTTTTCCATTTCTAGATAAGTCTTTGCTTGGAGCCAAGCAACACAAGAGTTAATTTATAGTTATGGTCTCTTTCATTTAATCAATTATACTCTTGAATACTTTACAAGAAAAAAAATGTAGTACATGTACTAATTAATCAATCACAATAAAAAATGTTTTGAGCTTTTATTTAATATCATCACCATGATTACATGTACATGACACTCATTTTACTTGTCTTCCTTGGGGATCTAAATAAAAATGAGAAGAAAACATCCATCGGTATAGTTTTTAGTGGAGTTGACATGCTGTGTGAATGGCAATGGGAATAAATCGCTTGAAAAATATTTTTTTCAGCTCTGTAATTTGTTCTGGCCTCTCCTATTACATGTACTTTTAATAATATTGACTGATAAGTTTCTTTTTGTGCCACTTCAAATTTGTGCTTAATTTTTGTATTGGTGAAGAATTGTAAAAAATGACACTTTAACCCTGTCACAACGACAGTGAAAGTGTATGAAAATAAAAGAAAAAACAGTAATTATGAAAAGGGTAAAAAAAATTTTTTTGTCAACAGGCTAACAGAATCTGGGCTGTCGATGACGCAGTGGCACCTTATCAAGGGAATGAAACCCCCTTTGTCAGAAGCCGAGTGGCAGGCTGAATTTGAGAGATACAAGCAGTTTCCAGAATACAAATAGTAAGAAAATAGTATGCCTACAATCTAATTATCCCCCGGCCTTGTGGAAAAGTGTTAGGGACATAGAACTACTGAGTTTTTTCTAATAAACCCCAATATTCCAATAAATGCCCTTATTTCAATAAACAGTCATCCCCCTGATTTAACAACAAAATCCATGATCATGCTTCACTATATAGACATTAAGAAACTACTCTAATAAGCACCCACATTTAACCTCAGGGGGTATTCTAATTAATGCCTAGGGTGTTTATACTTAAGAATAAATATGGTACCCTTTGTTTGTATGTACATGTAGTCTGTCTGTGTGTCTGTATCCATACGCAATCCCCTATGAGTGTGATACTCTCACCATTATTTACCCCATCAAGTTCAAAGATGAGGGAGGGCTGTTCCATAAAAATTGGGGTCACCACAGCTGTTTTAAAAATCATTGAATTTTTTTGTATAAGGTATCAGATACTTCTTAATATTCAACTGATTGCTCAAAATTATTTTTATACCACACCTGCGATTTCTCCACTGCTCTTACAGATTTGAAGATGAGGGCTGTTCCATAATATATATATTACATGTATATGAAAAAATTGCACCCTAAATTATGTTTAATTTTTTGCTAATTTTTTCAATCTTCAATATAACCTGCTTTACAAATCATAAAGGTTCTCCTCCAATGCTACTGCAACTATTGAAGTTTTTGTTACTACGATATGAAAAAAATTTGTGATAGTTAAGTTTTTACTATGATCATTGCCTGTTTGTGGCAAAATATAGAAGGTGGGCATTGTTATCATTGGAGGCACTCCACTTGTTCAACCTATCATTGTGAAGTTGATACATTCGTATTGCATATTGCATTATCTTTTGCTCCAGCTTGGAACGTGAGCTGGATCTTGAAGGCTTTAAGAAGATATTTTTTTGGGAGTACCTACATAGAATGTGGGGACGTACTATTGGTGTGGTATTTGCCATTCCAGCTGTATTTTTCTTGAAGAAAGGATGGATTTCCAAACCTATGAGACCAAGACTTGCAATTTACTTCTCCCTTCTAGTTTTTCAGGTTTGTCCACTTTAATTTCAAATTCTGTTATAAATTACTATTAGTTATTATAAAAAACTAATTGTAATCTATTAAAGAATTCGAAATTACATACTCTATCATGGTATAATATTAGCTGTCAAACACAATCAAAAGACAGAATAATTTATGTGGTTTATTTGTTTGCACTGATCTATTTTGGTGTGCAGGGTCTACTTGGTTGGTATATGGTGAAAAGTGGATTGAAGGAGAAAGACGATCCCCATGAGATGCCTCGTGTTAGCCAGTATCGTTTAGCTGCACATCTTAGCTCAGCTATGATACTCTATGTTTTGATGCTATGGTCAGGACTTAACCATGTGTTACCACCTCACAAGGTCAGTGAATGACATAAAGATTTATAATGTTAAGCTTGTAGTTCCATATCTAATATAACTATTTCGATGTCACGAGTTGATGCAATATTTTATTATAATCCTCATTTAATTTTCAAAATCGTATGTGTCCCAGGTGCAATGTGTCCAAGGCATTATGTTTTGGTGCTTTCCGTCTATCATTACATCCGTCCACCCGTCTATTCTTTCAGTGTTTATCATTGCGATAACTTGATGAGTTTTGATCGCATCTATTTTATCCCTTGGAACTCTAGGTCAAGTTTGAAGATGGGTGGCTTTGCCCATATTTGTAAACCAAAAAATAACTTCTTTGTCACCGAGATTTTAGAGTAGGCAGGATTGAATTCACAAAGGTGTCAAGCCTAAACAATACTCTAAATGCTCTAACTTTGTGAAATAAACTCTAATATTAACTAAAATTCTCAGACTTATACCATGAATCTCTATGCTACAACTTCCTCCTTAAACTATCTGGCACTTCCTTTTATTTCAATCAGTATTTCGATGGTGAAGATTCGAAACGACTGATGTCCTTTGCTTAACCATGTAGTTTTGACTCACCAACTTCACCAACTATTTTAGTTTTTATGCGTCTGAGTATGAAGATGCATTATGTTTTTTAGTCTGCATGTATGATGGTAAACTTTTGTCATCACGATAACCACTGGCAAAGGTCTGGGCCGACCATAACAACTAATTTCTGACAGCCACCCAGTCTGTGCAACTACCACTATTTTCTAAATAAGGCAATATTTTTCTATCTAAAGGCTTGCCCTCCTGAAAAAGAAGAATTTCTAACCATCAACCATGACACGCTGTGCACAACCCTGCTCAACACATACAATTTACATCACTTTCATATCCATACCAGTGATAGACACATTTTGAGGGGGGGGGGTGAAAAAAATCACAGCCCGGGTGAATGAATACACACAAACTGTCATATTGGTGTACAATTTTATTCACCCCCCCTTGAACATGTTGAATATTTACGCATGGTCTGAAGACTAAAAACCATCAATGTTTCATCAAATCGCTGTATTTCATCCTCATTTATTCAATTTAGTTGTTTTTAACGTTATTGTCCCTCAACGATTGTTTTCATAATTTTAGGTGCCTTATACCTGTCCTGACTATGGGTGGTTTAAATATAGGTAATTTAAACTCAAGCCTCATTTTAATATAAATATGCTGACAAAAGATATATTTGTATACTATATAAGGTATATTTCGAGTTTATTCACCTGATTTTAAAGATGTGAGAGCTAAAATGGTTTCATAATGTGGTGTAGAAAATTAGTGAGACAGTATTGTGATATGAAAAAGGTCGGCATGCATGCATGCATGCTTTTGTCTGGCATTGGTTTCATCTGCCACAGATGGATACTAACATGTGCAGAGCTTGATGAATACAGAGGGGGGGGTGGTCAGATGTGAACAAATAGGTTAAAAACAACCGAATTGAATAATTTGGAAAAACAAATTCAGGTTAACTGAGTTTGTATGCCACCATGATAGTTTGTGTATATTTTTTCCACTCCCCCCCCCCCCCCTGTCAGCAGTAGATCAGTTGTGACCAGAAATTTAAATTTCTCCTAATTATTTTATTACTCTGTTATAGATTGTAAGCAAGATTAATAACATAGGCAGATTTAATAAATATGCGCATGGGGCAATGTCACTAGTGTTCTTCACAGCTGTGTCAGGTAAAAAGTTTTTTCTTTCACTTTCTTTTATATTTTCAGAATGATGTAGTTTCCCAACTTAGCGTCTGGTTACTTGAAACATTTTGATGTCTAAGTTTGGGTATTATACACCTAGTTTCATAAAATCAGGTGCCTTTGAAGGCTTCATCTAGATACAAATCATTAAGAATTATTCAAAATTCAAATGAAAACAAACTTATTAAATACCCAAATAACATTTTTGCATGTGACTGATCTAAGCCAGATAATGGTAATATATTTATTTATTTTGTTCATGACAGGTGCATTTGTAGCCGGAATAGATGGCGGTTTGACATACAATTCCTGGCCGAAAATGGCTGACAAATGGATTCCTGATGACCTCTTCAGCAAAACTCCAAAATGGAGAAACTTCTTCGAGAACTCAACAATGACACAGTTCAACCACAGACATATGGTAATACAGTGTATTTTATTTTGATAATAATCAGTATATTCTGGGATAAAATTGATTTATGAAGTTATTTAATCAGATATAGTATGTTTATCAATGAGCCAGAAGTGTATGCTTGTTTTGAAGAAAAAAAAAATATAATATG
Source organism: Flabesymbios commensalis (assembly GCA_964017125.1). Lineage (NCBI taxonomy): Eukaryota > Metazoa > Annelida > Polychaeta > Terebellida > Flabelligeridae > Flabesymbios > Flabesymbios commensalis. The sequence goes on from OZ024912.1 coordinate 61,156,874, forward strand.
TTTATAATAATATATGCTAAGCAATTTCTTTTGGGCTAGAAAGTCGTGAGCATGAAGCCTGCTAGCCAAAAGTATCCACGCAAACAAAAATATTTCAATAAGAGCATACAGCAAACCGTCAACCAATGAAACTGCAAAAATGCACGGCTATGAGAGGGGTGCTGTGAAATGGTACTGCTTAGTTTTCAACGATCTATTTATGAGAACACCATCAGAAGCTCTGTGAAGAATTTACATGCATTCTATTGTTCCGTGGTCATGTTTGCTCATTGACATCTGCCATTTTTGTGTTCAAAAGTGACTGATAATATGGTGTTTTTACAGATCCTCATTTTTGCACTGATTACAATCTTGTCCTGGAACATAGTAATGACACAACTGAATGTTTTATTGGATAATAATCATACCGTATCCCCGCGCATAAGCATGCCCTTATATTTGAAGATGCACTTAGTTTTCGAAAACAGGTTAATGCACTTTTATTCGAACATGAAATGACCTTGATAAAAAATATTTCAAATTTAAGAAATCAAACTAGTCAACTCATTTGTTTTGACAATATAGTACGCATAACCTTATTAACCCTTATACTGCTATGGGCGACTCTAGTCGCCCAAAATAAACCAAGCGCAGCCTGCAAATTCTTTTTTTTGTGGTGTCTTTCCATTTGCGCTTTAAAGATAGCTAACTGACTGATTTTGTAATATAATGGCTTTTAATATCAGTTGTTCATCCGATGTTTTTTCTACAAATGCCAGATATGACTTAGTGGGAAACCACACAAGCTAGAAATTTTATGCAGCAGTGGTGCAAGGGTTAATACATTATATAATTAGCATCGAGATGTGCATTATATATCCTTATTTCAGGAAAAAAACTTTTTGCAATTAATATATAATTATAGATCTAGTTACCAGGTGCAAAATAAAACTTCACGTCTCAAACTTCACGTTAGCCACCATTCTAAATTCTGCATGTTTGCATTGGCACAGCTATCATCTACCGACGCGCCCCTTACCTCTGTCTAGGAGGGTTTAAGACGTGATCGATGTTATAAAAACATACCGTTCTTATTGAATGAGATTAAAGACTTGTCCAGCCGCCGAGTCATTCCCCACTGACATGTCGCCTCCCCACTCTCCCACCCTTTGTGAGCTGCTGTGTCCACTTTAGCATCATTTCTTTTGGCAGAATAATAATCCTTAAGAATCTTTTAAATGAGTGCCAAGTTTATTTGAAGAACTCTCGTCTTGTAACAATAATCAGCTGAATGGTGACGGGGGTTATGGTGTTTATTCAGATTGTCATAACGTGGCTTGAAAGACTCGTCTTTTCTTGTCATTTAAGGTGTCAGATTTGGCGACATATTTTCTATTTAGAGGGGTGCACTTAGTTTTCGAAAATAAGTGCATGCACTTATATTCGAACATAAAGCAATTTTAAAACATCCCTAGAACATACAAATTTCCCTTATAAGTGCATGCACGTTTATATGCGGGGATACTGTACATGATATACATCTACATGAGGTTGATCATAGCCAGAAAGTGAGTTTGAACTTTGAAATATATATTTCAGAAACCATTTTTAGTAGTACAGGGGTGTCAATAACTCAACAAACTCAATCTTTTAACATTAAATCAAATATTGCTCATGGCTAATACCCCATATACCCCTGATATTAATTGTCGTTACATTTACAACCGTATGATAACAAAACAACAAAAGTCATAATAAAAGTGCATATCTCATAGCAGCCTTTGGTTTTTTTTTTCTAGGGAGAATTTACTGGATGCTTCCTTCTCGCATTGTGGGCATTTAGCCGTCGTTTTCCACTTCCACCAAGAGCCAGAATGGCATCAAATGCACTGGCTGCAATGGCTGGTGTACAGGTAAATTGAATATTAAAAAACAAACATTTTATTTAATGTGTAGTATATATACATTGTAATTAATGCCTTGGGCTTTATTTTAAATACCTCTTGAGGCTACAGGGGAGGTGAGCGCTTATTAGAGTAGTTTTTTAATGTCTATAGTGTACCATGCTCGTGAATTTAATTTTCAAATCATGGGAGTGGGCGTTTTTTGCCATATGGGCATTTATTAGAATAAATAGTTATACTGTATGTCCTATTTTGAATTTATTCAAATTTATATTCATGTCTCACATAATTTATATAATGTACAATAATAATCTACATGCATCTATATTCATAATATTGATGTGAAATTTCTGAAACTTATAAGTACTATTTGTATGTTACCATTATATTCTTTTGCATTTGACTTGTCTTCACTTTGGCATGTAAATATTCACAATGCTAAGATTTGTTAAATAATAATACATATAGTTTGTGCAATTTAAACTATCCATGGTTCCCACGGGTCCTTGAAAACGGGAAAAGTCCTTGAATTTGAAAAAATAACAGGCCTTGAAAAGTCCTTAATTTTTGTAAAAAACATAAATAAACCGGGAAAAATCCTTGATTTTGATCAACCTGTGATGTTTTGCTGTTGATTTTGAAAAACGTCACGCAGCTGCGACAACTAGTGCTTAAACGAAAGAAAAATCTACACTTAAATAACGATTTGTTTTCGGAATGTAGTGTGCCTATTTTATAAATATCAAGTCAAAAGAAAAATATCGATGAACAATATAGGCCTACATTTCATATATTCTACAATATAGTAATTTCACTGATATACATGGTCCGAAATTTGATAAAATGAGTAATAAAAACTCCAAAGTTGCCGTTTTGCACAAAAAAAGGTCCTTGAAAAATAGTGAGAAGTCCTTGAAAGGTCCTTGAAAAGTACTTGAATTTCGAAGTTGAAAAAGTGTGGGAACCATGACTATCATAAGGATTATGGTGGGAAATTTCACCTTCAAAATAAAGTACAAGTACAGTGGCAGCTGAACTGGCCATCAAAGTGACCAGAAAAAGATGGCTTTCATTAACAAATGGGTGTTGCTAAAATTTATTTTAAATTTGAACCAGTTAGCAAAAAAATTATAAGCTAATATTAAGACCACTGCCTCTAATGCTTAAAAAATTAGAAACATAATAATAATAATAATAATAATAATAATAATAATAATAATAATAATAATAATAATAATAATAATAATAATAATAATAATAATAATAATAGTATTCTTTATTTAAAGAGGGTGACCCATTGAGCTTTCGCTCATCTGCCATGGGGCCCTCTGAAAAATCATATATACACAATGTAATACAACATAATAATGGACCCATACATGAATATGAACATAACATAATTACAGAGCAATGAAAATTTTAACTTAAAAGCTAGAATGTTATAAACATGCTGAAAATGTGACAATTCATATTGATGTAGACATGCACACTCTTTATTTAAATTGTTCCATAATTTAGGACCAATAAGTGATAAACTTCCGGTGTGTCGTCTTGGTACATCTAATTGGCCAGTCCCAGAGGACCTCAACATATAAGTATGATTATTGGATCTGGGGAGAAACATATTGTGTAAGTAAATGGGAGCAATATTATTAATACATTTAAAAACTAGACTAAACTGGTGAAATTTAGCGATTTTTTAACAGGGAACCCATTTAAGCTCACTGAATAATAATTTACTTCGAATTGAAAAGTCAGCGTCGAGGATCAATCGAGCAGCTCTTTTTTTAAGTTTTACAACTATAGTTATGTTTTCTTGGGATGTGCTTCCCCATCAACTACAACAGTACTCCAAATACGGTTTTATATAGTAGTTAAAAAACATAATTCTACTTTGGATTGGCAAGAAGGTTCGTATACGTTTGAGAAGAAATAACTTATAAGCCACAGTCTTTTTTATTTTTGTTACCTGTAAATTCCATGTTAACGATTCATCAATGTGAATACCAAGTAATTTGTTATGGGAGACTTGTTCAATTGGGATATCATCAATAATTATTTTAATTTGTTTATCAGAATCAGTTATTCTTTTTACTCTTTGTTCTGAACCAACTAATGCTACTTTGGTTTTGATAATACTTAATTTCATTTTATTATTTTCACACCACTTGTTTGCAGATGTAGCTACATTTTGAAGTTTTTGTGTGATAATTTGAGTACATTTACTTCTGTGATGTGCTGTAGCATCATCAGCAAAAAGAGATATATCTTCCAAATCTGGGTATAAATACATGTCATTTATGAAAACTATAAGAAATAATGGCCCAAGAATTGAACCTTGTGGAACGCCGCATTTGTTATCTAAAGGGTTTGATATTTGCCTTTTTATGTCAACTCTCTGAGTATGTTCAGATAAATAAGATGTGAACCATGTGAGAGCATCTTCGCTGCATCGATAAATTTTTAGCTCGCGGAGCAAAAGGCAATGATCTACTAAATCAAAAATACATCTAGCTTGATAAATATTATACAAACTAAATTTTATTGCAAATCACGTTTCAATTTTTATTTTTTAACAAACATTGGCATGGCATTTATAGATAAACAACACACTTTTGATACTATGCACTATGAAAGTCGAAGGGTCAATTCTAAGCCATAGCCATACATGAAACAGCTGTTTTCTTTTTGAAGCTTATTGCTGATCAGAAAGCAGCTTGTTCACATGTGTGGTACATTTTTTGCCGGAACCCATGGTGATTCCCTGCTGTAATATGTAGTAGTGTTTGCAAAAAGGACTTAAGTTGTATACATGTCTGCATCTCGGGAAAATCAAATTTATATTTGACTCTGTATAGAGCCTGCTCTGGACTTTATATATACGTATACAATACAAACAGTAGAAGATCTGGAATTTTTTTGACCGATCTCTAAATCACAATCATTTGTATTCACGCCACGATCACAAAAACTAACAAATTAGTAGTCGAGATAAAAATTTAAAAATCACATTCCTGACAACATGGAGATATGTGAGTTTTTAAAAATGCTACAATAATGTAAAATACCCACCACTGGTCAACTTCATAATTTTTTTGGGACATTAAAACTGAAAAACCTTTCAAAAATTACAATGTAGGCAGGCAAATTTTGCAATCACATTTCCAAGTGCAAGTGATTTCACATGTGCAAGTGATTAAAATGGCTGCCACAAGTCAACTTTACATTTTTTTGGTGGGGTCAATAACTCAGAGGATGCTATACGACTTCAGGCCTCTTGTTTGGTACAAAAAAAAACATTTTAACATTACTGATTATCATTTTTTCTGCAAGAAAAATATACAGATGTCATAATGAAGGATTAGTCATGTTGGTTAGAGTCAAATATTTTGGTTTGGAGATTTGTAGCGGTCAAAGCCTAAGATGCCTTATCATCACACAGTAAGCATGTAAAAAATTCGAATGGTTCAAGGCAGCTGTTAGGAGGAAAATGGGGAAATAAATGAGTATATTTGGAGGTAGATATGTAAACGTAGCATTTATCATATTATTGGCTTTTATTTATCGAACAACTTTTATCAAATAACATTTAAATCTGCTAATTGTAAAATATACATAATAGAGGTATTACAAGAGCTTGTTGAGTAGAATGATATCCCTGTTGGTTAAATCGGGAACAAGTATCCATCAAAAGTTACAGTACTGGTACTTTTTTGGTGATTATATCACTATGGATAGAGTTCCATTTATTACGTACTGTATTTTCCAAGGTTTCTATCAATAAACTAATCTAATCTAAAAATGAGCTTGTAACATAATCTTGAAAAGAAAAATATATTTTTTTATTTTACAGGTTACTCTTGGAGTATTAACATTGCTGAACTATGTGCCCGTCTGGCTGGCGGCCTCACATCAAGCTGGTGCGATGACTCTACTTGGTATAGCAGTGTGGCTTGTTAATGAGCTAAAAAGGATACCAAAATAGTTCAACCGCTTTGCAAGATCTGAATTGATAGACTAATATTTTTCGCTTGAAGATAGTAGCTATTCGGGACATAACGATGTTTAGAGATTAAATCAGGATAAAAATTAAACATCGCTACAACCTCGAGTATGCTGAGAGGTTATCCTAACAATTGTGATATGAAGTGAATGTAGAAAATACCAATTAGCATGTACACTTAACATGCTTAAGGAAATCAGTTGTCCGGCCTCAACCTTTAGGAGCCTTCCCAAAGGTTTGCAATGTCCCAAATTATACAAACAGTGTTCCTATTTTTGGGTGGATGTTTGACTGCTTTCATGTTGATGTTTTGAGGTGCATGTCGTCCCCTTGGAGTTAGAAGGTGCTAAACTGCCACTTTACAAAGTGGCACTTTAGCACATTTAAACTCCAGGGGGCCGATGTTACTGTTGAGACAAATATTGCATTTGCTTTGTTTTCTTTTTTCTTTGTAAATTACACATTGAGCCCTGATAATATACTGTAGATCTGGTCATTTTCTCGAGTTAAATTTTTTGTTAATTTCTGATTTTTAGAGAAGTTTAGAATTCACAACTTTTTCTTTAGTAGCGCTATTATAAAAATAATTTTCGTGAGATTTGTGAATTTGCAAATTTGCCCTCCTCGCGAAAATTTAAACCTCGCAAATATTACAAGATCTACAGTATTACATGACAGCTAGCTAATGGATGGCGGAATATGCTATGTAACCACAGAAGTCAGGTGGCCAGGACTCAAGACGTCGATAGTGAGGAATATAGAGAAATTACTTAGCTATCTGACTTTTTAAATTTTCTTTTTTTTTAATTTTTCATTGATGTATTGTGGCCTGGTCACCCAACTTGTGTGGCTCTACTAGAAGGAGGCTTACATTTAGTATTCTGCCATCCATTGTGATGTAATTTTACTTTTAATATATTCTGACAGGTATTTTATTGCTATACATGTACAACTTTTTTCCTTACTGCAAAAACGTCTAGATTGGTATATATCTAGATAGATACATTACGTAAGGAAATGAGTTACCTGGCCTTAACATTTAGAGCTATTTTGGAGCCGTGGCAAAGGTTTGCAATGTCCCACATTATACGAAGAGTGTTCGTAATTTGGGTGGACGTTTGACTGCTTTCATGTCCGTTTTAATTTAATTTAATTTTGGGGTGGGTGTCATCCCCTTGGAGTTAGAAGGTGCTAAACTTTACAAGGTGGCAGTTTAGCACCTTCTAACACCAAGGGGACGATGTTACTGTTGCGACAAATATTGCCTTTCCTTTGTTTTCTTTTGTAAATTGCACGTCAGTTAGAAATAATTATGTAGGCAATACATTGTTCTATTTTTTGTATCAAAAACGGGATTGTTTTGCTACGAAATTACTCATGTCGATATTGACGAATATAGAGAAATTAGTAGCTGTCTAACTATTTAAAAATGTTTTTTTTTTGTAATATTTCATTGATATATTGTGGCCTGGTCACCCAACTTGTGTGGCTACTAGAAGGCCTACGTGGAGTACTCTGCCATCCATTGTGATGTAATTTTACTTGTAATATATTCTGACCGGTGTATTATTGCTGCACAAACATGTACAACTTATTTCCTTACTGTAAAAAAGTCCAGATTGGTATATATCTAGATAGATACATTACAAAATGCATTAAAAATTGACAATTAAAAACTTAATCATGTTAAAATCTACATTGGATTGGACAACCGGGGTCGTAATTTTGATTTCTTTGATTCCTAACATGTATACCAGATAGAGACTGGTAAGGTTTTACAGAAAATACATTGTATGTACTGGTAAAACGTTTACATGAAATAAATATCACATAAATAAATTTTCCATGACTAGAGCACACTTTTCTGTACACATACCACCTATTTTATGCAATATGTTTTGGGGTTGTCCGTCCCTCCTGTCATTCTTGTCATGACATTAATTCAATAACATCTGAAACTAACAGTTCCATATTAATACTAGTGATAGACCTCATGAAAGTCTTAGGTCAAGATCAAGGATGGATTACCATGACCTATTTTTCTATAAATGTCACAGGCTAATAAAGGAAAATAGTTTGTCATCACGATATGTCCATACCTGCAATTTGTATTACTTCTATATTAATACCAATGATCCATATGAAACTTATGGTCAAGTTTAAAGATGGGTGACCTCGAACCATTTTCCAAGGTCACAGAAGCTTTCAAATGAAATATCTCCACAGCTACAGTTCGTATCACTTACATTTCAATACCAATGATCCATACGATGAATTTCGAGGTCAAGTTGTAAGATGGGAGACATTTACCTATTTCTCAAGGTCACAAGAGGCTAATAGAGGAAAAAGTTTGTCATCAGGACTGCACAACTGTATGCTCTTCATGGAGGTGAAATGACACACGAATGAACAGGTCCAGTGACCAGGAGGTAAAATGTAAAGTCGGCTGATGAGTCTTCCGACTTGATATCAGACTATAAACCTGCACCAATACCTTTGCACTTTTACAATTTGTATTACTTCCATACTAATACCGTATCCCCGCGCATAAACGTGCATGCACTTATAAGTGAAAATCGACGGTTTTAGGCATGTCTCGAAAAAAATTATTGTTTGTTTATGCACCTATATTCGAATACTATGCGCATGCACTTATATTCGAAAATTACTACACGTACCACTGTGTAAATCAGCCATATACTGCAGGTGAGAATAATATCGATATGTGTTGACTGAAAGAAACCATTACTAGAATGTCCATAATTTATTTTTTCAAGTATAGTGTAGATCGTAAACACAAACTACGTTATTATTTGTATTTATTAGCGGGTGGATATTAGGCGAAAATTGCTCCATAATATAGATATGCGCCGACAGTTCAAGGCGTCAAAGCGATAGAGCATGGGTGTGATAGCTTAAAAGCGTGGACAAATAAGGTGTGATATGACAGCTCAGGTAGTGTCAACACCTATTGCCTGAAGTCACTCCCACAAGTGTACTTCAAAGTAGCAGTCAGTGATTACTACCGTTAGCTTAGTTCAATTTGGATTGGAATAAATCAAATAATTACGATTTTAAAGAATTTGGAGAAATTTGAAATTTGTTTTTATGTTCGAATATAAGTGCATGCACTTATTTTCAAAAACTAAGTGCATCTTCAAATATAAGTGCATGCACGTTAATGCGTGGGGTACGGTACCAATGACCCATATGATATGACTCGAAGGTCAAGTTCAAAGATTTGTGGCCTAATTGTCAAGGTTCAAAAGCCCAATAAAGGAAAAAAATTGTCATGAAGATATCTCCACACACTTAAAGGGACTCAATCAGGCTAAAATCATAAAAAAATGGTGATTTTGTTTTGGCTTCTTAATATGAACATATATGATGTAAACATGTCCATAGACTAGAACTGCAAAAGTTTTTTAATTTTTGTGCGGCGCATTTACCTGGTAGGCTAAATATAGAGACGAAATTGCCGTATGAATTTTCTTATTTTGGACATGCATGTCCGAAACAAGAAATCGGGAATTTCGTCCCTTCAATATGATGAAACTTAATTTCAAGCACAAGGGTTGTTGACCTTGATCTATATGCCAAGGGCACAGAGGCTGATAAAACTGTACATAGAAGTCAATAACAAGTTAATTTGCAAAAGCCAATATTGATCTAGAAAAAAACATTCAACGGAATTAGCTTCTTCTGAACTAACCGACAAATTATAGGCAAAAGCTACAAAACCCTTGTTTATTACAGAGGGCTAATGCGATTTAAATACTACAATTGCCAAGTAATTATAAATGGTATTGTTTCGGACTTAAGTATGGGGTCTCATCTAACATTGTTTTTACCGAGTAGCCATTTAAAAGGGCTTCCTGTCCATATGATGAAACTCAATTTCAAGCACAAGAGTTGGCAACCTTGATCTGTATGCCAAGGGCACAGAGGCTGATAAAGCTGTACATAGAAGTCAATAACAATTTATTTTGCAAAAGCCAATATGTATCTAGAAAAAAACATTCAGCGGAATCAGCTTTTTCTGGACTAACTGACAAATTATAGGCAATGGATTAATGGATGAAGGGAAAATACCTATTGGAATATTTCTGGATCTTTCAAAAGCCTTCGATACATTAAATCACCTAATTTTAATTAAAAGATTAGATTTTTATAGGGTATCGAGACAGGCGAACAAATTATTGACAAATAATATCAATATGTAAATTTTTATAATTATAAATTTGATATACTCAATATTACCACTGGCGTTCCACAAGGGTCAATTTTAGAGCCGTTGCTTTTTATAATTTATAAATATTTATTTATAAATATTTATTATAAATAGTTGATTGTCACACAGTTATATTTACATGGAGACACACATAACAATAAATGAGCCTCCGTGCTCAATCACAGTATTCAACAGACTGCCACAGATTGACCTAGTTTGCGCGCCAAGCCTTTCCCGTGGCTGAGCGCCCGCAAAGGATCTAGACACAGCGATATGATTAAATACCACATGTTCCGCCACAGGCCTCCTCGGAAAAAATCATTATCTTATTTAATGGGTTGCTTACACAGCAAACATGATGCTTCGGCCCAATGTTGGCCCGTCGTTCACGTCGTCGGCCCAACATTGGCCCAACACCGTGTCTATACCTTATGTTTGCCGGGTATGAACTGGTGATATAGGCCTACTGAGGGACAAACAGTGCCCAATATGCCTTAGATTGCAGGAGAAAGCCTTTGAAAATCAAAAATTTCCCCAGGGTGCCCCCCTTACAGTGAAATATTTCTTTGTCAAGTTTGAACCCCCCGTCAGTGAGAAGCTAGATTTGCCCCTGGTTGGACCGCCATCTATGATGCCAGTCCAACCTCAAGCCAACCCAAGCAATACCTGAGGCCGGACCAACACAAGAACCACCATTCTGCTGGTAAGCACGTGTCTGACCTGCCTCGCAAAAAGGCACAGCCACAGGATCGGTAGGCCTATAATGCAGGAACAGCTAGGCCAATAATTTGAACGTTGGCAGAAGCCAGACCTCGAACGTTGGCAGGCCATCATAAACGATTCTGGCCCAACGCCGAGTCGACCGCATAACTTACTCTAATATTAAGCTTCCGTACAAAATCTGCTCATGTTCCGTACTACTCAGAGTGACAAAGCCACCAGTCAGTGGCATCTTTTAGGCTGGTCAGACCCCTGGTTAACGAAGAACCAATCCTCACACATTCTGCATGGCACATCTGATAGACTATGAAAATCTCCGTGCGAAATTTTAACACGGGGACGCAGCTAGAGCAGCTCTATCACATCAAAGTTGTATAAGGCTTTATGTGCTGCTCTCACGCCATTAATACATGATATCATTGCACACATATATAGGGGATGATGTTTGGGTATTTTATCCCCACTTGGTGACCTGCATGATATTGATCTTAATGCTGGTCTCCTGTCAGTGTCCCAGGCGGCTGCACAGAAATGCCAATTTAACCAGTGTAATTTAATCACTGTACTAGGATAAATATAGGCCTACAACGTTGGCGGGGGCGGATCCAAGAGGGGGGCATTGATCCTCACAGCAGATATTATTATGTTTATTTATAACAGATATCATAATGTATTATTAGTTGTTTGCACATGTTATATGGGTAAAACCAAAAATTGGGGTAACTTTGTAGCATCAAAAATGGCAGTGAGGGGACCATCAAAGATGAGAAAAAACACTTGATGGGTTTGGTGCACTGATCCCAATAGCGCATAAAAAGTCACTGGCTGCGCTAGAATTTTTTTTTTGCTTTTAAAACGTCATTTTTAAATAATTGCAACATTCCACTTACTACTCCGTTACCAAATCCAAGCCATTTCAACATTGATGTTACTTTGTTTAGCTTGACATCACACTTTTAAACGTGATATCCTTATTGAAGCATAATACTAAACAATCGTATCTCAAAACTGCTCAAATTTGACGGGATAAACAAAAATCTTTATTTCAACTCCGTTACCAAGCCAAAAAATACTCAACTCCGTGACCAAATGCTTGGCTTGACATAAATATAAACCGTATATTCTCTTATCATAACATCGATTATAAATAGGTGCTCTATTTATATAGGGATAACGAGCCATGTTTTAAAAGACTATATCATCAATCATTATAACTATAAAACCCATAAAATTTGGTAATTCACTACTCCGTTCCCTTTTCTTGGTAACGGAGTAGAGTGGAATGGAGTAGTAAAATTAAAAGTATTCTTGGGATTAATGAAAATTTATGGGCAATAATTCAAAGATATATCATACAGGTGGAAATAGTCCCCATAGCAACATGTTCTAGGCATGCAAGCATAAAAACAACTCGTTTTTAGACCCACAGCGATAGGAACGGAGTAGTAAAAACAAAAGTATATTTTCTAACATTTTGGTAATACCTGTTTCGAATAACTTGTCACTCAACAATATTAATTCTTTCAAGGTGAAAAACTCGTATAAGGCCCTTCAGTGTGTCAAACTACACTTGATATACTTTTAGTTCATGATTATTCACTTGATGGGGCATACTACAATGATGGTAACGGAGTAGAGTGCAAATGTGGGGACATGTATATTAATCAAAATTATATATATCGATATCAATTTTAGGTCGAATTTTGATCATTGATTAGTTTAAGTGAACAATGTCTAGCCATGAAATGTAATTATTAGAATTAAATTGCGTATTTGTATCCTACAGTGAAGTTTCAAATAGTGGAATTTTCTCTGGGGACATGCCATTTTCCACGTTTCCATGACATAGAGCTCCTATAAAACCATATCTATATATATATTTTTTTACAAATAATCTAAACATTAACTCTTTAAGTGCTTCATTACTACTTAACATTCTCCTTTCATTTGAAGTTGGCATTGCTCACGCAATTGCCAACTTCAAATGAAAGGAAAATACCTCCTCACTTAAAAATTAAACCTGCTAAATTTCACAATGGGGGCTTTACTCAAGATTTATACATGCATATTTGTTCAATTTCTGTCAAATTTTAGTTGTGGAAAAACAGTATGAATGCGCTTAAAAGCGTCGCCCGCACTCAAAGGGTTAATAAGTAATAATGCTTAAACGTGAAGTTGAACCATTAAAAATTATTTTCTAATATTTTTATATTTAATTCAAAATGCGGACCTTTTAAGTCCTGGGGACACTAATTTTATGTAAAATTACCCCAATTTTTGGTTTTACCCATATATATGTAGGCCTATGTTATGTAGGCCTAGAAGGGCTAAAAAACACAGTTTCAGACACCTTGTTCGTTTTTCTTAAATTGAAAGAGAACAGACTGATATAATTTTTATGATTTTCAAATATAATTTACATTTCTCCACTCTAAGAGTGTTGGGAGTTCTGAGCGTGATGGATAATGATACATGTTATGTGTGGTTAGACCAGATTATTGTTAGACGTCCAGTCCTTTTTGACCATTAGACACCGTCTCGTCGGATGTTGATTCCGACTGAGAGTTTAGATTCGCTCAGGATTTGACCGCACTGAAGCTACGACACAATTGTAGGACACAATAAAGAAAAAAATCGCACGGAAAAATATCACTTCTGATTTTAAGGAAATTACTCTGGCAATCGCCATTTTGTCGTGTTTGTTTCAGTAAACATGCTGAATATACGATTTTTTCAATTATTTTATTTTTAAATAGCTTTAAAGTATACAATTTTGTATAAACATATGTATTTATTTGAATTGATTTATAAAGAAATAACAGGTAACTGCAGTATTGTGATTTTTAGCGGTAACAGTTACTTCACTGTCCACGGCCATGTGTGGTGAGCGATAATAGGCCTAGTCTGGCGGATCGTCTGCATAGTGACCAGTGGTGACAGTGGGTCCGAGGTTTGTAGCTGAAAAGGCTATGCTGCATGAAGGTATACCCATTATACTACTGGAAAGAGGACATCCTCATCTTTTGAACAAGCCAAAAAAGTCGACTGGACACCTCTGCAGGCTCTTGTAACTCAATGAATATTTGTCTAAATTACGTAGTGATTTTTTTTTATGCTTTTTAACCCCCCCCCCCTCGCCTTTTCGTAACGTTTTTAAGAGTTACTTTGATAACAGTTGGTAAATAATCCCTTAACTTATGGATTCCCTGAAAAAAACTTTTGAAAATCCATAAAATAAATTTGAGTCGCACGTGTTTTGATATGTTTTGATAGGAAATCTGAAACAAAAAAATATTTTTTTTTAGGCTTTGTGTTCGCAGATTTACGCCCTTACTTTGGTTTCTTTAGCCTACAGCGGGTCACTTCTGACGTCTATAGCTTAAAAGGCCATGTTGCATGAGGGTTTACCCGTTATACTGTAGATCTGGTAATATTCGCAAGGTTTTAATTTTCACGAATTTCGTGAGGAAGAGAAATTTGCGAATTCAAGCATCTTGTGAAAATTATTATTATGATAGCGTTACTAAAGAAAAATAAAAATCCGCGAATTCTTAACTTCGTGAAAAGTCCCAAAACAAGAAATTCGCGAAAATTTGAACACCCGAATATTACCAGATCTACAGTATACCATCTGAATGAGGAGATCTTCAGAGCTATGAAAAAGGACATTGTCATTTTTCCAACAAGCTCAAAGGTCAGCGGGAAACCTGTTGTAGCTCAATTAATATTTGGCTTAAATTGATAGAGATGTTCGCTCTAACTTTGGCTGTTTATTATACTGTGGATCACTTCAGAGGTCTATAGCCAAAAGGTGTCTGAGGTGTATATAAGTCATCCTACTAATGGAAAATTAAATTTAGAAAAAAAATGTTGGGTTTGGAGGTGAACCACCTCCTTTTAGTTTCATAGTGGGGTGTGCTATGGGCACAACTACCTAATATATTTACACGAGTGATTTTTTTTTCAAATCTGGTCCACACCTAGTCCGTAATTTACTGACCCTAAGAAAAAACTAGCATACATAAAAATGGCATAGTTTCCAACAGTTCTGAATATGACCGGACAGTCCCCGATTTTTCACCCCGTTTCCCGCGTCCCGTAACACCCAAGAAAATGTCCCAAATTTTACAACTTCGCCCTATTTTCACAACATTTGACTAAACCCTATTACTGATTTTAGAACAATGTAGTTATTATTTTATCATGTTTTTATGCAGATTCTGACCAGTTTTAATGTAAATATTATTGCCCTGAAATGCATCCCCAGAAAATGAGAAAAACACTGGGGTGCATGCCACCGGCCCCACAACCCAGCGGCGCGCTGGCCCAGTGTGCCCGCGATTCACGTATGTGGTCTTGGGATGTCTCAAGGTTGGCAAGTATGAAATGGTCGCATTTATGTCATTATTTCAAGAAATAAACATTTTTATTGATATAATTAAACTTCAATATCTAGAAAGGATCGGCTTATCCAAATTAGTCAAGAGTTGTATTACATTAGATTCTAGGGTTATCTATTTACAAGTTGAAAATTAGAGATTGCTGTCAGCGGCCATTTAAAATTTATATGACCATTAGTTTTAAAGTAAAATTTTATACTTTGATCCCTCTTGGGGTTTGAAGTTTAAAATTGTATATACATTGTAGGCCTATATAATCACCTTTATATTTGGTGAAATTATGGCATAATAATTATGACCATGTTGAATTATGAAGTCATTGCAGGGTAATCAGATTTTTTCGAACTTATTTTGTTTAGGTTGTTACAAGTAACATCATTGGCTAGGTCTGGGCCAAATTAAAAAAAATAGTCACTTGTGTAAACATTTTTTTGCTAAGCCACCTGACTTATAATTAAGCATCCTATGTGCAAGTTTGGGGAGTTCAACTGTAATAAACTTCGAGTAGAGACAACTGAGAGAGTTGTTTGTTCACCCCCTCAAATAATCATGATAGGCTTATTCAAAAAATTCTTACAAAATACATGTATGACAAAATTAACATAATTAAGAAAGACAATGGGGATTGAGGATTCCCTCTTTCTTGATACAGCATGTTGTGCTGTTGTCTCGCCTCATCTGGTTTCATTTATATTTGTATACCAGGCAATATAATTAGGTAAATATAGTTTGGCCCATGTACTAATTTTGATATGTTTCCAGGTGGTGTGAAATCAGTCGGTACTCTTAGGCTAATATGACGAATGATTCCTCGGTCCTTACAATACACAAGAATTGCGTGACAAGGCTCATGTAACTTGTCCCACCTGCTGTGGATAAAGTGGTTACCAAAGTCACAATGAGACATCTATGAAGAATGCTAAGTATTTTTCCCAATCAGCCTTTGACTATCACATTGTAATCAGTTTATTTCAATCTTTTTATTGTTGACATTCTCAGAACATAGGCTATTAATATTTTAATTATATTTTTTGAACTTCACTTTCTTCATTAGCATTAATTTTATGTGTAATATTCTCTATATAACAAAACAAACTTTTAAATTGTTTGTTCGTTTGTGCTCCCTATGTCACATTTTGATTTGGATATATGTTTTATTATGTTTTATTATTTAATTATAACATTATTACATGTAATTATTCTTAAAATAATTTTTCTCAAATATTTTTTGTTAATATCAACATTAATTTAATCTATAATTTTTTTCATTATTCGGAAATAAATATTTGGTATGTACATGTATTTAAATTATTTCTGAGTTTGATGTATAGGTGATTTACAATATCTCTCCAAAATGAAATAGAAGTATGAAATAGATAATACTATCAATACAATACAATTGACATTGTAAATAAATAAGTTCTGTAAGTGATATATATATTTTGTACTTTTAATTTTCCATATACTATTATTTAAGGTTGACTTGGCTGATCTGAATAACAGTTATTTAATATATCATTTCAGAATTCTGTTTTTTCCAAGGACAATTAGGTAACTCCCATTTATATGATGATCTCTTGCTTACATTGAAAAAACTAAAAACGACTGAAAATTCATAACAATAATTTATTTTGAGCAAATGTAATCCTGGTAATAAAAAATAAAATGTCTTTAAGTTTTAGTGTTTTAAAGAAATAGTTATGTTAATTTCACAATATGCTAAGAAATCAACACAGCATTGTATTGTGAAATTGACAGAATGTTTTTGCTGAAGGGGTCGCCATTCAAGTAAAGGGGTGGGGGTGGAGTATTTTTTAAATAGATATTTTTAAAATAAAATATTTATGTTCATGAAGTAAATAATTGTCTGAAGGACATAGGTAAATAAATATTTAACATTTACACTGCGGGGATCGACTTTAGTCGTCTGAATCTGACGTCTGTAGACGGCAGATTCTGATGACTAAAGTCGATACCCGCATTGTAAGAGTACAAATATTTATAATGACCGTAGACCCATAACATAAGTGTTCAAATGAAGCAAAAAGAGCTAACTAAGACATTTATGATGATTTTCAAGTGAAATACCCTTTGGTTGGCGATGTTTTTCACAAATTAATTCAGCGCTTTAAGGGGTAATGACCTTTAAATTTTTTTGGGCCTTGCTTCACTCGCATCATTAAACCACCCTTATGTTTGTGAAGCCTCATTTTGCTTGAATCCTTAACCTCCAGATCAATGCTAAGCCTAGTTTTAGATCCAACTTTGTGAACAAATTACTGTTTATAAGAAGTGAAATTGATATTTTGCTTGAGGCAAAGTGTGAAAAATAGGAAGTAAAAATAAATAGTTTGTCCAATTAAAAAACTCCAGCCCCTCCCCCCTCCATTACATGTAATGGTGGCCCCCTAAATAACTCTGCTGATCTTATATTTTATTAACCCTAATTAATCAGTCAATGTCAAGAAACACCCACCAACAAAATAATATTGACATTATTTCAAATGCATACATTTAGCAAAATACAACAATAATACTGGTAATTTTGAAAATTATGTTGTCATCTGATTAGGAACTATAGATTATTATGTCTCTCCCTCTCTAAACAGAGTGGGGGACATATTAGTTAACCTCTGTCTGCTCAGTGTGTCCGCGTTTGTGAGGGGATTTCCCAGCGGTTTTTATCGTGCAGGGGAAGGCCGCCCCAGCTTACACGAGACATTGTCTGGGAAGCAGGCCTCAAATGCACCAAAATGCACGCGAAATGATCTCTATTTTAATGGCAATTCACACATCTGGACCGCTTGTTAAACCAAAGCCCTGCAGATTGTGACGGACAATATTTCTGCAATGGCAAATATAAATCACATGTGAGGTCAGAGCCCTTTATTAACATCATTCACAAAAGCCATTGACACTACATCTATTGACTATCAACCTATCAGTGTCTTAAGGTGACCCTTATAGTTAATGCTTATCCCGCTGATGACTACTATTGTCATTTTTAACCTGTTTTATCAGTTAGTATAAACATAGTTTTTTTTAGTTTATTTTAGTTATTAGTTGATCCAATCACTAATATTAGGAACAAAATGTGTGTTTAGAAAGCAGGATTTGCAAATGTTTAGTCTAAAATTAAAACATTTGAGTTATTTATACTCATTTGAAGTTGTGGGTGACAGTATCGAGACACAACTTCAATTGAGACACAACTTCAATTGGATGAAAATTTAAATAAATTAACTTAGCAGGAGAATGGTTAATATATATACATGTACTCATATGCGTAATACTATAATATTAAAATTTGCTACGAGTCACTGGTCTAAATTTGCCTATATCACGAATATTTTTTAATTGTACAAAATCACACCATCAATCAATCAATCAATCAATCAATAAAACTTTTATATTGCCTAAATCCTTATCATGATCATGTGTCATAATCCAGGCCAAAACAGGTTCATCAACAGGGAGCCGGGCCAACAAGCAGCAAGGGCAGGAAAGCGAGATCAAATAGGTGAGATATATGGCAAGTGATTTTCAAAATGTTGAAATTGTTTGGAGCAATTGTTTGTAAAATTTTGTTAAGAGTCATTAAAAAATTGTAAAAATCATTCACCATAGTTGGTGTGATTCAAGTAGCCTACTGCTCTTAATTTTATACCATGCGTCTGTTTCACTAAATTTTTCTATTATTTGAAACACTTACAGCTGCCAATTTTTTTCAAATATGCACATGTATCTTGAAATTGGTGCATGTGTTCATACTCTAAATTTTAGGGTGGTTGGGTTAAACTGGCTCATCTCAAAATGGTTGCCAATCTCCATTACGGATTATTTATGTAGTGGTTAAAGTGTTACCTCTCATTGATTACACTATTTTTACTAAGAAAAACATAACATTATTTTGCTAAATGCGATTTCCAGATGAAAATGATGTGAAAACATATGTAGGAGAGAAACATTTGCGTTTTTTATCAAATCGCCAATATTTCCAGATTTGCAGAAGAAATAATTCTAGCAAATTATTTGATGAGCTGAGCATCACAAACAATTGTATCATTTTTTTGTCCACGGCCACCAGTGGAGTTTAGTTGTCAAATTGTAAAAATTAAAACACTTGTGAAAATTTGACCACTATACTTGTATACCCTTCTAGTCTGAATTATTTGCACGATTTTAGCAATATTAACGATCACCCATTGCACATTCCAAATTCTCAAGGTATAATTGTGTATTGAAACTGAAGAGCTTGGATAAATGAGCATACACGCAACATGAGCGCAAATATGTGGTCAAGACATTCATTTTATTTTGATTCTCTGAAAAAATGATAATATTGTATATAAATTGTAATATTACAATATTAATGTATTTTGAAATGAATCTTCCTGTGATATAGTCACAATTTTCAAAGTTATAGTTTACGTCAATAATTTGACCTTGTGGGTGCGATAACTTGAAAAATGTTTCATTTATCCCTCCCAAATTTGTTATGCATGTTACTAGTGACCAGTTCTCGGACAAGTCCTAAAATGGCTGAAAAAGAAATCAAAATGGTCAATTTAGTGTGATTTTTAGTAGAGCTAAGCCATACTGTTGCAGTTGTCTGGGCTTAATGTATTTTAGTGTCAATTTATTCCACGACAATGACGTTAAATTCGTTGAGCTGAGAACATATCTAACGTCATGTGTCTCCTAAAAAGAACTGTCTCCATTGCACTACGAGCTCCAATTTTGAGATTTCTATTTATATGCTCAGATAAACACAGTTAATATCTGTTTTTCTGTTAAACCTTGTCAGCCGTTAGAGTGAAGTACATGTATATACAGTTCACTGGGTCAACAAGTCCTCCTCTGTCCCCTGCCTCTGTCCAGTTGTTTAATTAGGTCATTCCGTGACGTCACACGTGACCCGACTGCGCTACATTAGCTGTATGCACGGCACATCCATTAGGCCTCAAGGCAGTGACACCGCCCAGCAAACACAGGCTGCACAAGGCATTCAACCAATGCTGTTTCAATGTTGGCCAGCGTCGCCGTCATTGGCCCAGCATTGAAACAGTATTGGGTGAATGCCTCGTGTTTGCTGGGCTAGGACTGCATCATATTTCTACAGATCTGTAGAAATACGATGCAGTTTTCTCACCTGCTCAGAAAACACAAGGTAGTACATCATCATGTATCTGTATCCCGGGATCTGTATCTATGCAGATACAGTCATGTTATAATTATGTCTTTATAATATTCTGCCTCCATTCTCTGTCTACGTGAAGAGCGCGACAAGCAGTTCATGGGGGATATCCTTTTTTTGCTAGAGCCAAGCAAACACTTACACAGGACATTCAACCAATGCTGTTTCAATGTTAGGCCAGCGTCACCGTCGTTGGCCCATCGTTGAGAAACTTACAGCTCCAACAATTTTCATCTTGTTTGTTGGGTACATAACCAGCGGTTCCGATTATCCTGGAGGTGTCAGTGACGAAATTTTGCTGCACTAGGGGAGGGGCTGTCCAGTTAAATTCTGATCAATATAATTATAAATAGTATAAATATTTTTCTTTGTATTAGAGGTAGGCCTAATCGTTTGTATATTAAATACATGTAGGCCTACACGTGTGTTTGAATTTCATATTGAAATATTATTTCTCCTATTTATATATTTTGAGAAATGAAAATTTGACTAGGCCTAAAATAATTATAGAAATATGCAGGCTTATCGGTACAATTGGCCTGCTATTGTCATAATTGATCTACAAACACACACTATATAATACCGGTAATGTATGACAAAGTTATAATAATTGCAAAAAACTTTGAACGGACTTCAGATAGACTTTCGACTTCAGACTTTCAACTTCAAACTTCAAATTTTGGGCGTTAGACTCTGGACTTCGGTTTCAGACTCGGATTTTGTACTTTGGACATACTTTGGACTTCAGACTTTCGTTTTTGGACTCCAGGTTTTGAACAGACATACGTAGTACTTCAGACTTTGGACATAATTCAGACAGTTTTCGCATGGACGTCGGACATCAAGCTTCAGATTTTGTCAGACTTCGTACATCAGACTTCCGATTGTGGACTTAAGACATCAATTTTCAGACTTCGGATTGTGTACTTCGGACATACTTCAGACGTCGGGTTGTAGCCTTCGTTGTCAGACATCGTACAGACGTCAAACTTCGGACTCAAAGACTCGGACAATTTATTTGTCACACAACAAAAACAAACATACATATGTAACCAAATAAGCTCAAGAAATACATTTTAATATATGTTATGAGGACCAGGAGAACTGCTGATCAATGGTGATCGCTATCATGCAGACCACTTCAGACAGACTTCGGACAGTTTTTCAGACTTATGACAGACTTCAGACAAACTTCGAACAGACTTCAGACGTCAGACTCCTACTTCAGACTGTGGACCTCGGCCAGACTTCGAACATCAGACCTTTGATTTTCACACTTCAGATTTAGGACTTCGGACAGACTTCAAACTTCAGACATCAGAATTCAAGCTTCAAACCTTGAACTTTAGACTTCGAGTTCCGATTTTAGACTTTTGATATACTTTGGACAGACCTCGTCCTTCTGATTTTGAACTTCGGTCTTTGAATTTCAGACTTTGGACAATATAGGCTACTTCAGATTTCTTCGGACTTTAAGAGTTCAGACTTTGGACTTCAAATTTCAGACCTTAAAGTTCAGAGCTCAGAAACCCCCACTTGGTTTTAATACTTCAAACAGTTAAATAATAAATTAAACACCATTTTCTATGACTTGGTATTTTGATTAAAATAAGCAAAACAGCTAAGCAGCTTTAATAATTATTTTGAGACAACTCCATTTTAGCTGTACTTAGAACAATAACCCTGAAGGTCGACGCAAGCTCTACTTCAGTGCCGTCAGGCTCTAGTTTGAATTTTTTGTCAATAATTTGACCTTGTGGGCGCAATAATTTCAAGTCCACTAATGACGACGGGCTATTGTCGAGTGTGCTCTTGTTTCAAATATTTTGCTAATCGATTTAAAGTTTGATTAGTAATTGGTCAAAATTGTATTGATTTTGCTACGCGATATTATACAAATTAAACCCTAGGCTCAGAAGAAACGTTTTGAGATTACTCCTTACAGTTAAAGAAGCTATTTACATTCTGCTGGCCCAGATGGCTCATTCGGTTTGGTTGTGGTTCAAACCATATACATTGCTCGAAACTGTTTAAAAGGTGTGGACTCTTGAGTATCCAGTTCTCTGTGCTGCCTATGGTACTATGCACTATAAAGATCCCCTGAAGTAATTTGAAAAGAGTAGTGTAATCGTATACTCCAGAGTTTAGGCTTCCTTCTGTCACGATAAATGCCATGATTGTGCAGAACGCGACATAAACCAACATTCATCCACTCACTTATTTACTTTGCACTCATTTACAGGTAAATAATTTTCCACGAAATTTTCATAAAAAGACCATTGGTTCAAAACATTGGTTCAATGTTTCATGATTGTTTGCTTTTAGTTTAGCCAGTTGTGTGTGAATTCAAATTTAAAAAAATAATTTTGTATAGCTCTTGTCATGAGGTTGTATCATGTATACATACCTGCTCAGTCTTCCAGCTGTTAGTTTAGTCAGAAACCTGAATACTCTGAAACTTGGGGAGAAATGTGATAATGCTTTTTTATTTGTGGGGCGGGGGAGCAGATTGTGGTTTACTTAATATTTCCCGACACCTGAAAGTTTTTTTAAATGTTTCTTACTGGAGATTTCAGCATGCATTTATATATCACACAATTCCTTTATTTATTATATAGAAAAAGACCAAACCCTTTTCAAGCTTCTCTTCAAGACACCCCTTATCCTGCTGCAATGAGAGAGATTGCCAATAACCAGAAGGCCCTTGAATCCGTGTAGCTGCAGATGCCGTTGTGCTGTGCCCACAGATGAGTCATTATATTTAATGAAATGTAGAGCATATTTATATCTAATAATGGATTATTATTATATAGGGCCACGTGTATTAGATAATGCGGTTTACTGCTTTTTTATGGAGACAGGTTAGAGCAGGTGACACAGAAAAAATAAAATAGAATTTTTTTTTTTTTTTACTTTTTAATCGGATATCAGACCAGGCATCAAGGAAATAAAAATAATATAATTTTTTCTGTATTTTCATTCAAGTAAATGGTATTTTAGTCCCAGAAAAAGATATCTTTTTATTGCCAAAAAATATTTGGCCACCGACAAAATAATATTGACATTATTTCAAATGCATATAATGTACAGTATTATGCAAAATACAACAATAATTTAATTTTTTTTATTGTAATTAGATTGGGAACTATGGATTCTTGAAATATACTGCTAATACACTTAGTATAATATTAAAATTTGCTTTGAATCACTGGTCTAAATTTGTCATTTGTACAATTTAAATTAATGTTTTATCTCATTTTTATAGATCTGCATATATTGTGCTTCTTCTTATTTAACCCTTCTTTGCCCAAGTTCACAATATTGCATATCCTCAGTAGCCACCCAAGTTCTCAATAATGTGATTCTCATACATTAAAAACATCAGCATATTTGACCTTGAAATGACTTTGGTGTCATCTTACAACTATGCCACATTTAATCCTGGAGGGCAGGGAGAATTTTGTTTGAAAATTATTGATTAACAATTTCTTCTTCAAGCTCCAATTCCCTTTCCTTATCATTCATGTATAAATATTTCGCTAATCAATTTCAAATTTGATTTGCAAATTGCCAAAATAATTGTGTAGCTTTTCGCTACGCGATACTGAACAAAATATTCCCTGGAGGGTTGTATAGCTATGTGCCAAGTTTTAGTATGCTGCGTGTAATGGTTAATTATGAGGGTCTACTTGAAATATTACTTATTAAACTTTAATAAACTTCGGTTCCGGGAGGTACATGTTTGAGATGAATTTGTCAAAGAAGAGTTAAATATGGGTATTGAATACAATAACATGACATGAATTCATAGATCTACAAAGTCATATAGGTGAATATGTACATTTTATCCTACATTTACTATAGGGGCCTAGCCAAACTCGTCACTAAAATTCTAAAGCGCTAGAAGGTCTACCGTATTTATTATGATAAACGCCCATATTCCAATAAATGCCTACCCCACTGATTTTAAAGTAAAACCCTCAATCATGTACATTATATGATCATTACAAAACTTCTCTAATAAGTGACCATCCCCCCCTAGTCTCAGGAGGTATTCTAATTAACGCCCTGGGCATTTATTAGAATTAAGGTGGATGGGTTAAGATGGCTCATCTCCAATTCAAAATGGTTACCCTCTTTTTACTAAGAATAACATAGCATTATTTTTCTAATGCAATTTTCAAGTTTCAACGACCAGAAAATATATGACCGAGAGAAACATTGGCTTTTTTATCCCCCGCCCACGAAGTAGGGGCGGGGGATATTGTCATCACCATGTCTGGCTGTGCGTCTGTGTTTCATTTCCTGATGATATCTCTGAAACCGTTAGCTGGATTGCTTTCATATTACATACACACATCCTTCAGGAGGTGTAGATGTGCCTTTTGGGGGTTATGGCTTTTGACCTAGTTTTTGACCTTTGATTTTGAGGTGATTATTGACTTAAAGTGATTGCGGATGATAAATTAAGTTTCCGGATGATATCTCGCAAAGCGCTTGCTGGATTGTTTTCATACCGCACACACACATCCCTCAGGGGGTGTAGATGTGCCTTCTGTGGGTTATGACCTTTGACCTAATTTTTTACCTTTGATTTTGAGGCGATTATTGACTTCAATTAATTGCGGATGATAAGTTCAGTTTCCGGGCGATGTCTCGAGAAGCGTTTGCTTCATTGTTCTCATACTGCACACACACACATCTCTCAGGGGGTGTAGATGTGATTTTTGGCGGTTATGACCTTTGAGATAATTTTTGACCTTCAATTTTGTAGCCATTATTGACTTTAATTGATGGCAGACAATAAGTTCATTTTCCGGACGATAGCTCGGAAAGCGTTTGCTGGATTTTTTCATATTGCCACACACATCCCTTAGGGGGTGTAGATGTGCCTTATGGGGGTTGTGACCTTTGACCTATTTTTCTAACCTTTGACTTTGAGGCCATTATTGACTTTAATTAATGGGGGGGCGATATCGTTAGCATCAGCGCTTTTGTTTTATAAAACTGCTAATTAGAACGGGCATCAATATTCCCAGGTTTACAGTAGACATCTAGCAAATTGAAATATTTTTTTGCTCTGGATTATCAGGTTATGATTTAAGTTCTTGAAATTGTGTTATCCATAACCAATTTTGAGATAAAAAATCTCATAATACATGTACATGTATGATAAATTAGTATTATTGTTTTAGATGTCTGCTGCTGCATGTAACTATACATGTATACTACAAAAAATGTACACACAAGATAGATGTAGGTGATGTAAGTGAAAGCATTTTAGGTTACACAAGGTATGTTGTATGTAATTATTTGGGGCCTACAAACACTATCATCAGGTATGTAACCAGAGGCATTCAGGTGTTCATACATTTTAAATTCACCTCTCCAAAATCAAATGCATCAAAATGCATGTATGCCCAGTAATCATTTACTGCGGGTCAGTCCCACTCTGTGTTCACCGTGTGCATGACCAGACCGTCATGTCTGTATCCCTATAGATCATAATGTGGGCGCATCTACTTTCATATCTGATTGGTTAATGCAAATCATGTAAATGGGATGGGGACCTGTGAGTGACTGTGTGACCTGTCTCTGTGTGGATAGATGTTCACAAGGTAATTGTGTGATCAGCATTAGGCCTACATTATCATGTCACAATTAAATAACTAACTGACATGCTCACAGCGCTCTACAGTCTCCTGTATTAGACCGTGCAAATGGAAGGTGATGATGCAACACTTTTTTGCCTGTCCATTTTGTCTGTAAGCTATAAGCAAACTCACTTTTCAAAAGCTTAGTTACTGGGCAGATTTTTTTACAACCCCTGTTAGAGGGTTCCTTTTATATGATAATTGCCGGCAATAAATCTACCCTCCTTTTTGTTTTTTCTTCCAACAACATTTCGAAAAACAGCTCGTTCAATTCAGTCAACGACATTTTGAAAGTAGTGTGCTTGCCATGCTTACCTGCCTGGCCACTTACTGAAAATGTCTTGGTGCGGCTGCATGTCCGTAATTTTTAGAAAATAAAAACTATTTTTATTTTCTGGGCCTCTCAGTCACCATCTGAAGTGAATATTGTACAGGTCTGCTTACTGTGCACTTTCATAATTATGCTGATGTCCTCATAAATATTAATCCATTGTTTAATTGTGAAAATAATGTATGTTGTTTCAATTAAAATGTTTGATGGGATGCTTTCTCTAGCTATAGCTGTTATATTAATATTGATTTATTGCCAAATTGTAATTTTGTTCAGAAAGCTTATGTTTTCAATGTGTATTTACATGTACTTGCAATGATAATTTAAAAGTGTACATGCCTTGTTATGTCTCCTGTATTTATTTACGCAGTGACTACACACTGTTCTTATTGATGTGTGGACTAATTTATGTTCAACTTGTCTGGTTGTATCAAGGAGGTTATATGGAAGGAGTGGAAACTCTGCCCACAAGTTATGCCGGATTCCCCTGACGTTAATCCGCCGTAACAATGTGTCGTGGTCAGGGTTGTAAAATCGATGTCCTTGTCTACCCGGAAGTAGAACAAATTCTTCGTTCAATGCTTGCGGGAACTGATTGAGAATCAAGGCATAGGCCTACTGTGGCTGCGCACTATAAAATTTAAATTTGAAAACTCTGCAGCATTTTCCTTTTTATTTGAATTTATAAATAAACGTGATTACTTACATGAGCTACTGAACGTTGAAATGATAGATAATCTACGGCCCTAAATGAAATTAATTAAACAAATTATTGGTTAACCATTAGAAAATACATGATTAAAAAATATTTTCAATAAAATTATGATAAAAATGGAGGTCTTAGTACCTGTTATTGAGCCATTTTAACCACCAACCCTACAATGGTTCTCAAAACTACTTCGTAAGACGATGGATGGATAAATAAATCCGTGCCATATCTTACGAATTTGAAAACCAATATCCGGACCGTTGTCTAATCAAATGATTGACTAAAAATACATGATTAACTTAACTCTTTTAGCTACTACAATAGTAGCATACAAGTCGTTATTCCTCCGATTTTAACATTTCAAAGACATGATTAATAGTAAAAATGTTTAGATTATGTACGCGTCAAAGTCAAGTGTGTCTTACATCATTGGAAATTAGTGTGGCAGTGAAAACTAAAAGTCATGCAAAATACGCATCCAAAATGTGTGTAAAAATGTGTATCTTCGCGCATGCGCACTGAAGCTCACGCGTCAGGAGGATCCGGCAAACCAGCCCTCTATTCAGCATTGGGATAGGGGGAAACCAATTAAAACCCCATTATGTTAACCACAAAAACAACTTCTAACTGGTGCCCCCGTCTGAATTCAAGTTTTCTCTCCTTCTCTATAACCTCCTTGGTTGTATATTAGGTATAGTAGTGTGATTCCTACTGCTCATAATAATTTAATTTTTGATATTTTTCTGCTGTAGGTCTTCTTGTCTTATCTACAAATCCACAGTCGCTAACATGCAAACCACTATATACTATCCATTGTGTACCTTGAAGAAAACATGAGAAGTTAAAATTGGGGTGATACTGACATTCTTTGATTACTTTGACACAAAATGTGGAAGAGATCATTTACAAGTATCTTGTTGACAAATTGTGCATATATGTAAGTCCACTTGAAGTTGTGGGTCACGGTATCGAGACATAACTTCAAATGGGTAAAATTTAAATTTTATTATGTAGCACTTGCTTTAAGGGTTAAAAGACTTATAAAATAAGTTAAAAGCCTCAAAATGAAGATATTGACAGCCATTTCTATGTTCTTGTTAATCATGTTGAAGTAAACAAATTACAGATGGATAGAAAAAACACACCATGTGTTTATTTTATATAAAACAAAATTACATGTGCATAACAATATGTTTATTCAGATATATTTAAAAATGAAAATAGTATATATTTTTTTATTTATTATTATTTTAGGCATTTCTACATATCAGGAAAAAACGCTATATGCACTGATACAGATTGGTCACATATATTGTATTATCATGTATAACAGCTCTTCTGGCTGAATGTCTTTGTTCAGCAAATAGTTTGTAATGTTTGTGTCATGCTCACATTGGGATATAGTTGAATCTCGTCTTGCTAAATAATAATGCTCGCTTCCATGATCAATCTTTAAATTCAGTACATGATTAGAGAACCACGTACATGTACTAAGAGTAAACCCACCATAAAAAATAAACAAATGGACAAAAATGTTGTTACATGGTGTCTATTATGTATCTACTATACCGTCAATTTAAATGTTGTAGCCTCTCTAAACTCCATGCAATCCGTGTCTGTTAACCTACCACACAGATTTTTTTCTTGTATGTTGATGTTCTGCTTTACTTTCTAATGTTTATTTTCAGTTCAATTTGTGTCGTAAAATTTCTTTCTCATGTGCTTTTTTATGTTTACTTTCCAAAAGTTCGGTGTTTCTGCACTAAGTTTATTTCCTATGTTATTTTCCTATTGTGTTCCGCATTGTTTTCGAAATTAAAGTAGTTTATTGGTTGAAATGGACGATGCGGGATGTCGGAGAGAGACCATTGACATACAATTAGCTTGCGGTGACTTGTTTGCGGTGACTTGTAGTGCTCTCACGGTTTGTGATCGCTCTGTCGTGCTTAATTCACCATGACAGACCTGATCTCCAACTGTTGGCGCACTGTAGGTCTACCCATAATTTCTTTATGACTTGTTATTTTTAATTTTCTTTTCATCACGTAGACTGTTTTTAATTTATAATGGTATGGACGCAGTCTGTCTTGTTGTTCATTGTCTATTGTTTGCAAAATTTGCATAACTTGTGTATATACTATCGATCTAATTTATTTTGTGTATCGGCGCAGGCGCTGTCTCAGATTTTTAGAATGTATATATATTCAATACAAAACTCGCTACATATAGGTGCCAGAGGCACTATCATGTTATCATCAATCGTCTTTATCTGAATGCCTTAGTGCGGACATACTGTTATCAGTTTCGTCTTTTCTTTACACTTTCACTGTACAATATAGGATATTGTAATACTACGAATTTTCACTTAAGTGGCCATACTTGTCGAAAAGTGAAGTAAAGAAGATTTTTACTTGTACTTACTTACATAGAGTTTATACTTTCTGCATTGTTTTTATTTTCTATTTTATTTTGTTTTTGTTCTCTTTTATTATTTTTTAGATTGTATTTCTATTATATTTGACTGAATGAAATAAATTGAGTAAAAAAGGTATTTTCCTGCAAGTTTTCATCACAATAATGGTACACAATATATTATACGTTATTGTTATATCATACTTGGTTATTTTATAAAGTAATACAATATTCATTCATTTTGATGTGAGAATTGCAGAAACAATTCACATAATTATCAAGATGAATGAATTAAAATAGAGATGAATACAGTAAAATAAAAATAAATACAATGTGTTAAGAAGGTTAAACTTTGAGTACAAGATTATTTTCCATGAGGGTCCTTCTGTTAGGACTGGGATTGATATTAAAAATAAATAACTTATTTTGCATGTATTTCAGTGGTCTATCCAACTTATCTAAACTTTGAGGCTGCAATTTTCTGTGATCAATTCAGGTAAAATAAATAGTCTTGTAGCTGGTTATATTGACCTATATTGTTAAACAAAATAAAGAACTTTGTCATATAATGTCGCTATTGTATATTGTTGTAGTAGATAAATAATTATGTACCGATAACCCTACAATCATATTCCTCATATCATATTCCATGTTATTTTAGGCCTAGTCACGAATTATATTTCACCATTTGTTAATCAAGCTTATCGTTTATTTTAACCATGTCATCTATTATAAAAATATATATTAAGTAGAATGCTATTTCAGATTATATATATATATATATATATATATATATATATATATATATATATATATATATATATATATATATTACATTAAATTAATACGCAATATATAATGAAACGGTTGACTCTAGGCCCTATATGAACGGACATTGCAATGTTGCCGTAACTGTGTGCCTTGATTCACAATGATTGCCATTCAAATGTTGGGATAATTGAGCCAGCCGCCGCAATCGCAAATTTTACCTCAAAACCCATCCCTGTGACCAACGACTTTCTATGACCAGCGAGTTTGGGTCTGGCAAAAGAGAGGTAGTTGGGCACAGTATTTACTGTATAAAATGCAAACGCATGTGTACATGTTTAGTTATTAACCCTTAATGTGTTAGTCACGTCTAGAGCCGTGTGTTTATTTGGATTTCCAACAAGAAAGTTTGCATGACAAACGACCATTAACTACATTTGATTGGCATATGTTTCTGATCGATTGAGCAAATAATTAATTTTCACCCACTTGAACATGTGGATTGCAGCAACGGGACAATCGTATTGTTTGAAAAATAATATTTTAGTATGTATCGCTTCAAGGGTTAGTGTAGGCTATACTTTGGCTTTTTCTATTTTTTATTGAACTTGATCGACAAGCACATAATATATTTCTACAAAAGATATAGCAGGGGAAATATACAATCTACTTATACAATCTGCTTTTTTATACAATTGCTGGTGTATTTCTCTGACAATTAGAGTCGGTTTGTCTTACATAGGCTACTGTACATATTAAATTAAATCTGCTTGTGATCTGCACATATAGGCCCATGAGGCTTACTATGGGTAAACAAAATGTCTTCAGTTTATGATCCTTTGGCCCACAGGTACATAATCAATAAATATATTAAAACATCATGTGTTTTGTTGTAGCGCGAATGTGTTGTATGAGTGATTACCCGCAATACAAAATTAACACTAACGAGTGCTAAAAAAACTAGCATTTTTCATGCTGCAAATAAAAATATTATTTTAATATCATGGTAATGATATTCAACTACCGTCAACATTTAATAAATTTGTCAATGAATGCAACGTACCTTAAACTGAGTTAATTTTATTTCAAATCAGTAGAATAATAATCACACTACAAAGCTTTTGTGCTCCACTAATGGATGGAATGGACACTGGTTCACTGATGGATCGTCAATCGGGTCTGATGAGGTGTTTGAGCACTTCACCAAAGAACTGTGTGCGAGAAATAGCTACGGTGTCCATTTAAAAATCCACCAAATTATATTTGATCAGCCTGGGGTTACTACAAGAATCTTTTAAAGCTTTTTTCTGAAATATAATTAATTTGTTAGGCATCCTGCTTATGGCGGACCATAAACTATTTTTTGCTAACACTGACCCCAGGCTGGACTTATAATATATTATTTTAAACAAAATATGGGGGGAGGCTATGCACAAATTTTTCTTAATATTTATTGATTTAAAAGTGGTGTCCAGGCGAGCTTGTTGGGAAGACGAAGATGTCCTCTTTCAGATGGTATAAAGGGTATACCCCCAACTGGCCCAAGCGGCATAGACTTTTGAGCTACAGACCTCAGAAGTGACCCACGGTCAGCTAAAATAGCCGGAGCTAGAGCGCAAATCTGCGAAATTTAGGCGAATATTTTCGAGCTCGTTGGAAAGATGAAAATGTCCTCTTTCAGATGGTATCATTTTTATACCCTCACCCAACACTACTTTTTGAGCTAGAGACCTCAGAAGTTAACCGCGGTAGCCTAAAGTAGCCGATACTGTAGCGAAAATCTCCCAACTTTAGTCAAATATTTATTGAGTTACAAGAGGTGTCACGCCGACTTTTCGAGCTCGTTGGAAAGATGAAAATGTCCTCTTTCAGATGGTATCATTTTTATACCCTCACCCAACACTACTTTTTGAGCTAGAGACCTCAGAAGTTAACCGCGGTAGCCGAAAGTAGCCGATACTGTAGCGAAAATCTCCCAACTTTAGTCAAATATTTATTGAGTTACAAGAGGTGTCACGCCGACTTTTCGAGCTCGTTGGAAAGATGAAAATGTCCTCTTTCAGATGGTATCATTTTTATACCCTCACCCAACACTACTTTTTGAGCTAGAGACCTCAGAAGTTAACCGCGGTAGCCTAAAGTAGCCGATACTGTAGCGAAAATCTCCCAACTTTAGTCAAATATTTATTGAGTTACAAGAGGTGTCACGCCGACTTTTCGAGCTCGTTGGAAAGATGAAAATGTCCTCTTTCAGATGGTATCATTTTTATACCCTCACCCAACACTACTTTTTGAGCTAGAGACCTCAGAAGTTAACCGCGGTAGCCTAAAGTAGCCGATACTGTAGCGAAAATCTCCCAACTTTAGTCAAATATTTATTGAGTTACAAGAGGTGTCACGCCGACTTTTCGAGCTCGTTGGAAAGATGAAAATGTCCTCTTTCAGATGGTATCATTTTTATACCCTCACCCAACACTACTTTTTGAGCTAGAGACCTCAGAAGTTAACCGCGGTAGCCGAAAGTAGCCGATACTGTAGCGAAAATCTCCCAACTTTAGTCAAATATTTATTGAGTTACAAGAGGTGTCACGCCGACTTTTCGAGCTCGTTGGAAAGATGAAAATGTCCTCTTTCAGATGGTATCATTTTTATACCCTCACCCAACACTACTTTTTGAGCTAGAGACCTCAGAAGTTAACCGCGGTAGCCTAAAGTAGCCGATACTGTAGCGAAAATCTCCCAACTTTAGTCAAATATTTATTGAGTTACAAGAGGTGTCACGCCGACTTTTCGAGCTCGTTGGAAAGATGAAAATGTCCTCTTTCAGATGGTATCATTTTTATACCCTCACCCAACACTACTTTTTGAGCTAGAGACCTCAGAAGTTAACCGCGGTAGCCTAAAGTAGCCGATACTGTAGCGAAAATCTCCCAACTTTAGTCAAATATTTATTGAGTTACAAGAGGTGTCACGCCGACTTTTCGAGCTCGTTGGAAAGATGAAAATGTCCTCTTTCAGATGGTATCATTTTTATACCCTCACCCAACACTACTTTTTGAGCTAGAGACCTCAGAAGTTAACCGCGGTAGCCGAAAGTAGCCGATACTGTAGCGAAAATCTCCCAACTTTAGTCAAATATTTATTGAGTTACAAGAGGTGTCACGCCGACTTTTCGAGCTCGTTGGAAAGATGAAAATGTCCTCTTTCAGATGGTATCATTTTTATACCCTCACCCAACACTACTTTTTGAGCTAGAGACCTCAGAAGTTAACCGCGGTAGCCTAAAGTAGCCGATACTGTAGCGAAAATCTCCCAACTTTAGTCAAATATTTATTGAGTTACAAGAGGTGTCACGCCGACTTTTCGAGCTCGTTGGAAAGATGAAAATGTCCTCTTTCAGATGGTATCATTTTTATACCCTCACCCAACACTACTTTTTGAGCTAGAGACCTCAGAAGTTAACCGCGGTAGCCTAAAGTAGCCGATACTGTAGCGAAAATCTCCCAACTTTAGTCAAATATTTATTGAGTTACAAGAGGTGTCACGCCGACTTTTCGAGCTCGTTGGAAAGATGAAAATGTCCTCTTTCAGATGGTATCATTTTTATACCCTCACCCAACACTACTTTTTGAGCTAGAGACCTCAGAAGTTAACCGCGGTAGCCGAAAGTAGCCGATACTGTAGCGAAAATCTCCCAACTTTAGTCAAATATTTATTGAGTTACAAGAGGTGTCACGCCGACTTTTCGAGCTCGTTGGAAAGATGAAAATGTCCTCTTTCAGATGGTATCATTTTTATACCCTCACCCAACACTACTTTTTGAGCTAGAGACCTCAGAAGTTAACCGCGGTAGCCTAAAGTAGCCGATACTGTAGCGAAAATCTCCCAACTTTAGTCAAATATTTATTGAGTTACAAGAGGTGTCACGCCGACTTTTCGAGCTCGTTGGAAAGATGAAAATGTCCTCTTTCAGATGGTATCATTTTTATACCCTCACCCAACACTACTTTTTGAGCTAGAGACCTCAGAAGTTAACCGCGGTAGCCGAAAGTAGCCGATACTGTAGCGAAAATCTCCCAACTTTAGTCAAATATTTATTGAGTTACAAGAGGTGTCACGCCGACTTTTCGAGCTCGTTGGAAAGATGAAAATGAGCTAGAGACCTCAGAAGTTAACCGCGGTAGCCTAAAGTAGCCGATACTGTAGCGAAAATCTCCCAACTTTAGTCAAATATTTATTGAGTTACAAGAGGTGTCACGCCGACTTTTCGAGCTCGTTGGAAAGATGAAAATGTCCTCTTTCAGATGGTATCATTTTTATACCCTCACCCAACACTACTTTTTGAGCTAGAGACCTCAGAAGTTAACCGCGGTAGCCGAAAGTAGCCGATACTGTAGCGAAAATCTCCCAACTTTAGTCAAATATTTATTGAGTTACAAGAGGTGTCACGCCGACTTTTCGAGCTCGTTGGAAAGATGAAAATGTCCTCTTTCAGATGGTATCATTTTTATACCCTCACCCAACACTACTTTTTGAGCTAGAGACCTCAGAAGTTAACCGCGGTAGCCTAAAGTAGCCGATACTGTAGCGAAAATCTCCCAACTTTAGTCAAATATTTATTGAGTTACAAGAGGTGTCACGCCGACTTTTCGAGCTCGTTGGAAAGATGAAAATGTCCTCTTTCAGATGGTATCATTTTTATACCCTCACCCAACACTACTTTTTGAGCTAGAGACCTCAGAAGTTAACCGCGGTAGCCGAAAGTAGCCGATACTGTAGCGAAAATCTCCCAACTTTAGTCAAATATTTATTGAGTTACAAGAGGTGTCACGCCGACTTTTCGAGCTCGTTGGAAAGATGAAAATGTCCTCTTTCAGATGGTATCATTTTTATACCCTCACCCAACACTACTTTTTGAGCTAGAGACCTCAGAAGTTAACCGCGGTAGCCTAAAGTAGCCGATACTGTAGCGAAAATCTCCCAACTTTAGTCAAATATTTATTGAGTTACAAGAGGTGTCACGCCGACTTTTCGAGCTCGTTGGAAAGATGAAAATGTCCTCTTTCAGATGGTATCATTTTTATACCCTCACCCAACACTACTTTTTGAGCTAGAGACCTCAGAAGTTAACCGCGGTAGCCGAAAGTAGCCGATACTGTAGCGAAAATCTCCCAACTTTAGTCAAATATTTATTGAGTTACAAGAGGTGTCACGCCGACTTTTCGAGCTCGTTGGAAAGATGAAAATGTCCTCTTTCAGATGGTATCATTTTTATACCCTCACCCAACACTACTTTTTGAGCTAGAGACCTCAGAAGTTAACCGCGGTAGCCTAAAGTAGCCGATACTGTAGCGAAAATCTCCCAACTTTAGTCAAATATTTATTGAGTTACAAGAGGTGTCACGCCGACTTTTCGAGCTCGTTGGAAAGATGAAAATGTCCTCTTTCAGATGGTATCATTTTTATACCCTCACCCAACACTACTTTTTGAGCTAGAGACCTCAGAAGTTAACCGCGGTAGCCGAAAGTAGCCGATACTGTAGCGAAAATCTCCCAACTTTAGTCAAATATTTATTGAGTTACAAGAGGTGTCACGCCGACTTTTCGAGCTCGTTGGAAAGATGAAAATGTCCTCTTTCAGATGGTATCATTTTTATACCCTCACCCAACACTACTTTTTGAGCTAGAGACCTCAGAAGTTAACCGCGGTAGCCTAAAGTAGCCGATACTGTAGCGAAAATCTCCCAACTTTAGTCAAATATTTATTGAGTTACAAGAGGTGTCACGCCGACTTTTCGAGCTCGTTGGAAAGATGAAAATGTCCTCTTTCAGATGGTATCATTTTTATACCCTCACCCAACACTACTTTTTGAGCTAGAGACCTCAGAAGTTAACCGCGGTAGCCGAAAGTAGCCGATACTGTAGCGAAAATCTCCCAACTTTAGTCAAATATTTATTGAGTTACAAGAGGTGTCACGCCGACTTTTCGAGCTCGTTGGAAAGATGAAAATGTCCTCTTTCAGATGGTATCATTTTTATACCCTCACCCAACACTACTTTTTGAGCTAGAGACCTCAGAAGTTAACCGCGGTAGCCTAAAGTAGCCGATACTGTAGCGAAAATCTCCCAACTTTAGTCAAATATTTATTGAGTTACAAGAGGTGTCACGCCGACTTTTCGAGCTCGTTGGAAAGATGAAAATGTCCTCTTTCAGATGGTATCATTTTTATACCCTCACCCAACACTACTTTTTGAGCTAGAGACCTCAGAAGTTAACCGCGGTAGCCGAAAGTAGCCGATACTGTAGCGAAAATCTCCCAACTTTAGTCAAATATTTATTGAGTTACAAGAGGTGTCACGCCGACTTTTCGAGCTCGTTGGAAAGATGAAAATGTCCTCTTTCAGATGGTATCATTTTTATACCCTCACCCAACACTACTTTTTGAGCTAGAGACCTCAGAAGTTAACCGCGGTAGCCTAAAGTAGCCGATACTGTAGCGAAAATCTCCCAACTTTAGTCAAATATTTATTGAGTTACAAGAGGTGTCACGCCGACTTTTCGAGCTCGTTGGAAAGATGAAAATGTCCTCTTTCAGATGGTATCATTTTTATACCCTCACCCAACACTACTTTTTGAGCTAGAGACCTCAGAAGTTAACCGCGGTAGCCGAAAGTAGCCGATACTGTAGCGAAAATCTCCCAACTTTAGTCAAATATTTATTGAGTTACAAGAGGTGTCACGCCGACTTTTCGAGCTCGTTGGAAAGATGAAAATGTCCTCTTTCAGATGGTATCATTTTTATACCCTCACCCAACACTACTTTTTGAGCTAGAGACCTCAGAAGTTAACCGCGGTAGCCTAAAGTAGCCGATACTGTAGCGAAAATCTCCCAACTTTAGTCAAATATTTATTGAGTTACAAGAGGTGTCACGCCGACTTTTCGAGCTCGTTGGAAAGATGAAAATGTCCTCTTTCAGATGGTATCATTTTTATACCCTCACCCAACACTACTTTTTGAGCTAGAGACCTCAGAAGTTAACCGCGGTAGCCGAAAGTAGCCGATACTGTAGCGAAAATCTCCCAACTTTAGTCAAATATTTATTGAGTTACAAGAGGTGTCACGCCGACTTTTCGAGCTCGTTGGAAAGATGAAAATGTCCTCTTTCAGATGGTATCATTTTTATACCCTCACCCAACACTACTTTTTGAGCTAGAGACCTCAGAAGTTAACCGCGGTAGCCTAAAGTAGCCGATACTGTAGCGAAAATCTCCCAACTTTAGTCAAATATTTATTGAGTTACAAGAGGTGTCACGCCGACTTTTCGAGCTCGTTGGAAAGATGAAAATGTCCTCTTTCAGATGGTATCATTTTTATACCCTCACCCAACACTACTTTTTGAGCTAGAGACCTCAGAAGTTAACCGCGGTAGCCGAAAGTAGCCGATACTGTAGCGAAAATCTCCCAACTTTAGTCAAATATTTATTGAGTTACAAGAGGTGTCACGCCGACTTTTCGAGCTCGTTGGAAAGATGAAAATGTCCTCTTTCAGATGGTATCATTTTTATACCCTCACCCAACACTACTTTTTGAGCTAGAGACCTCAGAAGTTAACCGCGGTAGCCTAAAGTAGCCGATACTGTAGCGAAAATCTCCCAACTTTAGTCAAATATTTATTGAGTTACAAGAGGTGTCACGCCGACTTTTCGAGCTCGTTGGAAAGATGAAAATGTCCTCTTTCAGATGGTATCATTTTTATACCCTCACCCAACACTACTTTTTGAGCTAGAGACCTCAGAAGTTAACCGCGGTAGCCGAAAGTAGCCGATACTGTAGCGAAAATCTCCCAACTTTAGTCAAATATTTATTGAGTTACAAGAGGTGTCACGCCGACTTTTCGAGCTCGTTGGAAAGATGAAAATGTCCTCTTTCAGATGGTATCATTTTTATACCCTCACCCAACACTACTTTTTGAGCTAGAGACCTCAGAAGTTAACCGCGGTAGCCTAAAGTAGCCGATACTGTAGCGAAAATCTCCCAACTTTAGTCAAATATTTATTGAGTTACAAGAGGTGTCACGCCGACTTTTCGAGCTCGTTGGAAAGATGAAAATGTCCTCTTTCAGATGGTATCATTTTTATACCCTCACCCAACACTACTTTTTGAGCTAGAGACCTCAGAAGTTAACCGCGGTAGCCGAAAGTAGCCGATACTGTAGCGAAAATCTCCCAACTTTAGTCAAATATTTATTGAGTTACAAGAGGTGTCACGCCGACTTTTCGAGCTCGTTGGAAAGATGAAAATGTCCTCTTTCAGATGGTATCATTTTTATACCCTCACCCAACACTACTTTTTGAGCTAGAGACCTCAGAAGTTAACCGCGGTAGCCTAAAGTAGCCGATACTGTAGCGAAAATCTCCCAACTTTAGTCAAATATTTATTGAGTTACAAGAGGTGTCACGCCGACTTTTCGAGCTCGTTGGAAAGATGAAAATGTCCTCTTTCAGATGGTATCATTTTTATACCCTCACCCAACACTACTTTTTGAGCTAGAGACCTCAGAAGTTAACCGCGGTAGCCGAAAGTAGCCGATACTGTAGCGAAAATCTCCCAACTTTAGTCAAATATTTATTGAGTTACAAGAGGTGTCACGCCGACTTTTCGAGCTCGTTGGAAAGATGAAAATGTCCTCTTTCAGATGGTATCATTTTTATACCCTCACCCAACACTACTTTTTGAGCTAGAGACCTCAGAAGTTAACCGCGGTAGCCTAAAGTAGCCGATACTGTAGCGAAAATCTCCCAACTTTAGTCAAATATTTATTGAGTTACAAGAGGTGTCACGCCGACTTTTCGAGCTCGTTGGAAAGATGAAAATGTCCTCTTTCAGATGGTATCATTTTTATACCCTCACCCAACACTACTTTTTGAGCTAGAGACCTCAGAAGTTAACCGCGGTAGCCGAAAGTAGCCGATACTGTAGCGAAAATCTCCCAACTTTAGTCAAATATTTATTGAGTTACAAGAGGTGTCACGCCGACTTTTCGAGCTCGTTGGAAAGATGAAAATGTCCTCTTTCAGATGGTATCATTTTTATACCCTCACCCAACACTACTTTTTGAGCTAGAGACCTCAGAAGTTAACCGCGGTAGCCTAAAGTAGCCGATACTGTAGCGAAAATCTCCCAACTTTAGTCAAATATTTATTGAGTTACAAGAGGTGTCACGCCGACTTTTCGAGCTCGTTGGAAAGATGAAAATGTCCTCTTTCAGATGGTATCATTTTTATACCCTCACCCAACACTACTTTTTGAGCTAGAGACCTCAGAAGTTAACCGCGGTAGCCTAAAGTAGCCGATACTGTAGCGAAAATCTCCCAACTTTAGTCAAATATTTATTGAGTTACAAGAGGTGTCACGCCGACTTTTCGAGCTCGTTGGAAAGATGAAAATGTCCTCTTTCAGATGGTATCATTTTTATACCCTCACCCAACACTACTTTTTGAGCTAGAGACCTCAGAAGTTAACCGCGGTAGCCGAAAGTAGCCGATACTGTAGCGAAAATCTCCCAACTTTAGTCAAATATTTATTGAGTTACAAGAGGTGTCACGCCGACTTTTCGAGCTCGTTGGAAAGATGAAAATGTCCTCTTTCAGATGGTATCATTTTTATACCCTCACCCAACACTACTTTTTGAGCTAGAGACCTCAGAAGTTAACCGCGGTAGCCTAAAGTAGCCGATACTGTAGCGAAAATCTCCCAACTTTAGTCAAATATTTATTGAGTTACAAGAGGTGTCACGCCGACTTTTCGAGCTCGTTGGAAAGATGAAAATGTCCTCTTTCAGATGGTATCATTTTTATACCCTCACCCAACACTACTTTTTGAGCTAGAGACCTCAGAAGTTAACCGCGGTAGCCGAAAGTAGCCGATACTGTAGCGAAAATCTCCCAACTTTAGTCAAATATTTATTGAGTTACAAGAGGTGTCACGCCGACTTTTCGAGCTCGTTGGAAAGATGAAAATGTCCTCTTTCAGATGGTATCATTTTTATACCCTCACCCAACACTACTTTTTGAGCTAGAGACCTCAGAAGTTAACCGCGGTAGCCTAAAGTAGCCGATACTGTAGCGAAAATCTCCCAACTTTAGTCAAATATTTATTGAGTTACAAGAGGTGTCACGCCGACTTTTCGAGCTCGTTGGAAAGATGAAAATGTCCTCTTTCAGATGGTATCATTTTTATACCCTCACCCAACACTACTTTTTGAGCTAGAGACCTCAGAAGTTAACCGCGGTAGCCGAAAGTAGCCGATACTGTAGCGAAAATCTCCCAACTTTAGTCAAATATTTATTGAGTTACAAGAGGTGTCACGCCGACTTTTCGAGCTCGTTGGAAAGATGAAAATGTCCTCTTTCAGATGGTATCATTTTTATACCCTCACCCAACACTACTTTTTGAGCTAGAGACCTCAGAAGTTAACCGCGGTAGCCTAAAGTAGCCGATACTGTAGCGAAAATCTCCCAACTTTAGTCAAATATTTATTGAGTTACAAGAGGTGTCACGCCGACTTTTCGAGCTCGTTGGAAAGATGAAAATGTCCTCTTTCAGATGGTATCATTTTTATACCCTCACCCAACACTACTTTTTGAGCTAGAGACCTCAGAAGTTAACCGCGGTAGCCGAAAGTAGCCGATACTGTAGCGAAAATCTCCCAACTTTAGTCAAATATTTATTGAGTTACAAGAGGTGTCACGCCGACTTTTCGAGCTCGTTGGAAAGATGAAAATGTCCTCTTTCAGATGGTATCATTTTTATACCCTCACCCAACACTACTTTTTGAGCTAGAGACCTCAGAAGTTAACCGCGGTAGCCTAAAGTAGCCGATACTGTAGCGAAAATCTCCCAACTTTAGTCAAATATTTATTGAGTTACAAGAGGTGTCACGCCGACTTTTCGAGCTCGTTGGAAAGATGAAAATGTCCTCTTTCAGATGGTATCATTTTTATACCCTCACCCAACACTACTTTTTGAGCTAGAGACCTCAGAAGTTAACCGCGGTAGCCGAAAGTAGCCGATACTGTAGCGAAAATCTCCCAACTTTAGTCAAATATTTATTGAGTTACAAGAGGTGTCACGCCGACTTTTCGAGCTCGTTGGAAAGATGAAAATGTCCTCTTTCAGATGGTATCATTTTTATACCCTCACCCAACACTACTTTTTGAGCTAGAGACCTCAGAAGTTAACCGCGGTAGCCTAAAGTAGCCGATACTGTAGCGAAAATCTCCCAACTTTAGTCAAATATTTATTGAGTTACAAGAGGTGTCACGCCGACTTTTCGAGCTCGTTGGAAAGATGAAAATGTCCTCTTTCAGATGGTATCATTTTTATACCCTCACCCAACACTACTTTTTGAGCTAGAGACCTCAGAAGTTAACCGCGGTAGCCTAAAGTAGCCGATACTGTAGCGAAAATCTCCCAACTTTAGTCAAATATTTATTGAGTTACAAGAGGTGTCACGCCGACTTTTTGAGCTCGTTGGAAAGATGAAAATGTCCTCTTTCAGATGGTATCATTTTTATACCCTCACCCAACACTACTTTTTGAGCTAGAGACCTCAGAAGTTAACCGCGGTAGCCGAAAGTAGCCGATACTGTAGCGAAAATCTCCCAACTTTAGTCAAATATTTATTGAGTTACAAGAGGTGTCACGCCGACTTTTCGAGCTCGTTGGAAAGATGAAAATGTCCTCTTTCAGATGGTATCATTTTTATACCCTCACCCAACACTACTTTTTGAGCTAGAGACCTCAGAAGTTAACCGCGGTAGCCTAAAGTAGCCGATACTGTAGCGAAGATCTCCCAACTTTAGTCAAATATTTATTGAGTTACAAGAGGTGTCACGCCGACTTTTCGAGCTCGTTGGAAAGATGAAAATGTCCTCTTTCAGATGGTATCATTTTTATACCCTCACCCAACACTACTTTTTGAGCTAGAGACCTCAGAAGTTAACCGCGGTAGCCGAAAGTAGCCGATACTGTAGCGAAAATCTCCCAACTTTAGTCAAATATTTGTTGAGTTACAAGAGGTGTCACGCCGACTTTTCGAGCTCGCTGGAAAGATGAAAATGTCCTCTTTCAGATGGTATCATTTTTATACCCTCACCCAACACTACTTTTTGAGCTAGAGACCTCAGAAGTTAACCGCGGTAGCCTAAAGTAGCCGATACTGTAGCGAAAATCTCCCAACTTTAGTCAAATATTTATTGAGTTACAAGAGGTGTCACGCCGACTTTTCGAGCTCGTTGGAAAGATGAAAATGTCCTCTTTCAGATGGTATCATTTTTATACCCTCACCCAACACTACTTTTTGAGCTAGAGACCTCAGAAGTTAACCGCGGTAGCCTAAAGTAGCCGATACTGTAGCGAAAATCTCCCAACTTTAGTCAAATATTTATTGAGTTACAAGAGGTGTCACGCCGACTTTTCGAGCTCGTTGGAAAGATGAAAATGTCCTCTTTCAGATGGTATCATTTTTATACCCTCACCCAACACTACTTTTTGAGCTAGAGACCTCAGAAGTTAACCGCGGTAGCCTAAAGTAGCCGATACTGTAGCGAAAATCTCCCAACTTTAGTCAAATATTTATTGAGTTACAAGAGGTGTCACGCCGACTTTTCGAGCTCGTTGGAAAGATGAAAATGTCCTCTTTCAGATGGTATAACGGGTATACTCTCGAGCGGCATAGATTTTTGAGCTACACACATCAGAAGTGACCCACGGTCAGCTAAAATCGATAAAAAGATCTCAACACAATAAGAGAATCAGCGTACGGAACTAATGAATGTGCGGATTTTCCGATATTTCGTAAACAGCGCATTAACAATTTTCTCCACTCAGGTGCACTAGTCTTATTGTGTTCTGGCTTATTGTGTCGTAGCTTCAGGTTGGTCAGGATTTGCCGGACGCAGTGAAGGTGTCTGGGAGTTATGTTTACTGACAACATGGATGGAGTGAATAATAAAACAGTAGCCCCGAGCAATGTTTATCTCTGTTTATTTCGATTAATATGCAGTATAAGGCTGAGTGGTGTAGCTATGTGTATGTATGAATTGTATGTCATTGTTTTATTTCATAAATAATTTGATAAAATCTGACGGCAATTTATTTTAGACAGTCTAAGAGTGAGACTGAGTCGTCAGTGAGTGAGTCGACTGAAACTTGAAAGTGAAGTTTGACTGAGTCTGAGACTGAGTCTGAAGAAACCGTGTCCGTGATTCTTCATGACTCATGTTCGTGAACTATGCCCAGATTTATCTGGTGTTATAAGAGCTTTCAGGTTAACTGGGGGTAACAAACACTGATAGACACACTGAACACCAGGAGAAGAGCTCCAATATCTGAAAAAATGCTAGGCCTACTGTTTTTTAAGGGTTAACTGGCCTTTTTTTTAGCAAACACTGATAGATGTGCTAAACACCAGAAGAAGGGCTCTAATATCTGAAGTAATGCTACTGTACAGTAGTTGAACAAGTACTCCGGAAGCAGGACGACCCGTACCCACTACCAACTCGTATCCGACATTTTTGCCAACCCGTACCCTATACCAACCCGTACCCTATACCAACTCGTACCATATACCTAACACATGTAATGCGTGGTTCAGCGGCCGCGTCAGGACAGGATGCGCGAGCGCGTGCAGCAGGCGTCTCCACCCGTGATCAGCGGTGGTCAGTCCGCCTACAGACACTCCCGTACCTTAGGGTGATACCAACTCGTACCATATACTGAACCAGTGTTAACACATTACTCGTACAATATACTTAACACATGTGAGGGAAATTGGCGGCCAAACTTCGTTCTTTCATAGTAATATGTAGTTATCCATATAAACCATTAGGCCCCTATGTCTTTATGGAATGATGAGATGTAGTATCTAGTCGTTCTTTGACTGGTGTAATTATAAACCATTAATTATTATGACATTATAATCATAGTTTAATGGTAGGCCCCAGTTCACAGTTGAATAGGACGACGCCATGTTCAATGTCTTGAAAAATATTGGTCGGGACTTCTCTATGAATCATTTTATCTAACACAGTTTAACATTTTTAATTTGTTATAATTATGTTTTACGATATAGATTCATATAATTTGTTATTGAAATAGAATTTTGCTGACGAGATTGGCGCTATACAATCTGTAGAAATACCTGGCTGTCTAAGCACGGCTGTTGGAGCAGGCCTACAGTAGGCCCTATATTTTCAGGATTCATTTATTATATTTTCTATGTATTTAAATATTTTATTTTAATATTATGTATTATTATCTTTATTATTGACTATTGTTATGTACTATTGCATACTCCAAGCCATGTATGGCCCGAGTTTAATAAACTATTGT
Source organism: Flabesymbios commensalis (assembly GCA_964017125.1). NCBI lineage: Eukaryota > Metazoa > Annelida > Polychaeta > Terebellida > Flabelligeridae > Flabesymbios > Flabesymbios commensalis. The sequence goes on from OZ024912.1 coordinate 61,201,578, forward strand.
CTTGTCTATTGTCTTGTCATACATCTATAAATAATGATAAGACACAAAGTAGGCGTGCTATACTAAAAAACAACAACTAGGCCTTAGTGGCCGTTTTTGATACATAGGCCTACTATTTTAAAGCGAGAGACAATAGGTCGGAATGTTTAGATTGTGGCAATATAAACGAATATGACTAAGGGCGTATGTATGTCCTGACACATGGCTTCCTATTCACTGTCGGCCGAAAGTGTTAAATAAACACCTTTTAACGTCGCGCAACCTTTGAACAAGTGGAGCGTCATACTTCAATAAATACTGAGAACACACAAAGTAGGCCTGCTATACTCATATCAATAATCCCTTTGTGGATTATATTTCTGGTTAGATTATTGTTTTTAATTACCGTTTACCGTAATAACGTTACTTTGATTGATTATATCTTATGTCACTTATAGCATTCAGTTGTTGATTGACTTGCAGTTATGAAAAAGTGATATTATGTGTCGTGCGTGAGATAAGCGTTGTTTTGTTAATTAAATTTAACTCAATCTAAAACGACTAGTGGACGTTTTTGATACACAGGCCTACTATGTTAAAGCGGGAGACAAACAAAGAAATTTAACGAGTTTTTATTTTATTTTCGTAACCGACAGGAATTATGTCACCATAAGTTTGCAAAATAATGTACCACATACGGGGCCCTGGTACTCACAATGTTGATGACCGCGGTAACAGTGGCACGTGGCTTCAAATCCGCAGTGAGTGTTGAATAAACACCCACCCCAGCAGACACAAGACATTGATACAATGTTGGTTTAAGATTGGTCCACCGTCTGCGACGCTGGACCTACATTAAACCAACATTGATTTAACGTCTTGTGTCTGCTGGGACCCATCAGCCGCTTAATTAGTTTTTGCTTATGTAGGCCCATAGATCACGTAGAGCCTATGCTTCTGTAGCTCTTATGCGACACCCTATAGACTCTGTGGACGGAGATTAATCCGTTCGTGATTTTTTATAAATAGGCCCAATGGAATAAAATAAACAAACTTACAATGAAAATTTGGCTACCAGTAGAATTTTTACAGGTTACCGTGATCATACTTATTATTACACGATCACAAAATATTGCGTATTGAAGCAAGTTAAAAAACACAGTACAACACAAATTTTAAATAATGAGGGGGTGTGTGTTTCACTGGACACAGGCAGCCTGGAGGAAGGTACAAGAAAACGGGTTACAGGTAATATTATCACTTCATTACAATATATATTATACATGTAGTTTATAATATGATATAATATAATATAATATAATATAATATAATATAATATAATATAATATAATATAATATAATATAATATAATATAATATAATATAATATAATATAATATAATATAATATAATTACTACTGTATGTTACTACTGTTACTACTGTATGTGCAGATATGTTAGTTAGGCCTTTATGGTACGAGTTGGGAGTGTTCTGTGTTGTAGGTATATGGTACCAGTTGGTACCTACGGCAGTGTCAGCAGGCCATCCTGGCATGAGAACGGCTGGGGTCGCTAGCAGCCCCGCCTGCAGCACACGTTCACGGCGATTGAGTCCTGCGGCCTGTCCTGACCTTCCCTCTACTTGGCCTGACCACGGCTTGAGTCGCTAGCAGCCCGCCTGCTGCACGCGCTCGCGCATCCTGTCCTGACGCGGCCGCTGAACCACGCATTACATGTGTTAGGTATATGGTACGAGCTGGTATAGGGTACGGGTTGGTATAGGGTACGGGTTGGCAAAAATGTTGGGTACGAGTTGGTATTGGGTACGGGTCGTCTGGCATTCAGTACTCCCCAGGCCGTGAGAGAACTGTACCCAGATTTATCTGGTGCTATTCTGGAAGTCGCATTGTCACGTCGCCATCTTGGATCGGGGTGATTTGGCCCCCCCTACCACACATTTAACAACACATAAACAACATATTAGAGCATATAACTGGTGATTAAACGAAGCACTTTGTTTTTAATATTGTATAATATTAAAATTAGATTCTACCGAATGTTGATTTAAAAGCTGAAATGATATTTTGTCCCACAAGTTTTTTTTACATGCCGCATGGTTTTCCCTTTTTTCACCCACCTGTGACATCACGCCGTCTTACAGAATGCGGACTCTCAGGTTAACTGGGGGTAGCAAACACTGATAGACGCGCTGAACACCAGCAGAAGAGCTCCAATATCTGAAGAAATGCTACTGTAGTTGAACAAACACTCGCCAGGCCGTAGGAGTATTGTACCCAGATATATCTGGTGCTATGCTGACTCAGGTTAACTGCCAGGGATAGACAACACTGAAAGATTTGCTGAGCACCAGAAGAAGGGCTCCAATATCTGAAGAAATGCTACTGTAGTTGAACAAGCACTCGCCAGGCCGTGTGAGTCCTGTACACAGATTTATCTGGTGCTATGCGGACTCTTAGGTTCACGGGGGTACAACTCATGATCAGGGAAGAAACAAAGAAGAGGGAGAGGGACTGATTTAAGGGTGCGGACCCCAGTAACGCAATGTAAGATGTGGGAGTAAAGTAGATATAAAAATTCGAAGGTGGGAGGGGGTACGGGAGTGGGGAAATAGGTGGATGCTCGCTTCTCCAGGCCCATGGAGGCTTGGAGTTGCTGTAGCCCTGCGGAGCAGGTCACTACAGACAGCTGCGGAATTAGCTCGCAGCGGGTTGATAAGATTCTATTCTAACTTGAAATTGTGAACTGCCTCGGCTCTCACAGTCTCCATGAATCCATGGTCTCACACTCTAATTGACCACTAGTCTACTCAGTCACAGAGTTTTGAGACTTGACGGTCTGTAGGCGTAACGTTAGCAGTTGAGTTGACCCTTTAAAATTGGAGGGGTTTTTAGCAGTGCCACTGGCACTGCCACTGCCCTGGTAGACTAGCCTAGGTTAGAGTCTACTAGTTTAGAGTCTACGTCCAAAGAAGTCATTTTGGTGTTTTTTTCGTGTTTTTTCAGGATTTATGTGAAATTGTGATACACTGCAATAAGCATGATAAAAGACATACTTTTCTTTGTTTGTTTGTTCTTTTTGCTCACTATATAATAATATATTAGGCTATTTGCTTATTACTGTAGGTAGATTCAATTAATTTTAAAATTGTTCAATGAACTAAAGCTGAGCCTTTTTTCGTAACTGCCGACATGCTAGAATAAATATTTTACCACATTCCACAGTTTTCACTGAGCAAAAAAATCCTGTGCCACATCAAAATCTGAGCTAATTTTAAAAACATTCAAAACCTGTAACCTTAATTTTGCAAATTCTGGCAGGAATACAGAAGCCAAAACATCACCCAGACACTTGAACTTTTTGAAGCAGCTGAATAAAACTAGACCTACTGAGATGTGCTATCAGTATATATCAGGTTTTAAGATATATCAGGCCACCCAATGAGTGTCCCGCAATACTGTAACAAATCAAATATATCACATAACAATCAGAAATTTGGGCATAGCCTTCGTCCCCAGTTTTTTTTTCAAGTTTATGAGGGGGTCATGGGGCGCACCGAGGGTAAAAATGGAAGTTTCATAGCTGTAAGGATGAGAATCCATCAAAAGTTGTTCTTCCTTGACCCCCTCGGGGACTTTAAAACGGAGGCTATGCCCAAATTTCTGATTGTTATGTGCATATGTGGTATATTTGCCTCTGTTACTGTATTGCGGGGCACAAGTTGTGTGCCCTGGTGTATCTAAAAACAAAACTCTCAACAGCGGCATCATCTCTGTAGTTTTTTTTACTTGCTTTGTAAAGTTCAAGTGTCTGGGTGATGTTTTGGATTCTGTTACCCTCATAACCGTTTGCCACATTGAGGAGCCATCTTTTGGACGTTTTTATAATTTAGCTCAGATTTTGATCTAGCACACCATTTTTCTTGCTCATTGAAAACTGTGAAATGTGGTCAAATATTTCTTTTTGCATGTCAGCAGTTAAGAAAAAAGACTCGGCATTATTTTATTGGACAATTTTAAAATTTATTGAATCTACCTACCACTGGCACTGCCAGTGCTGGCAGTGGCAGTGCCAGTGTAGGCACTCTCACAAAAAAGCTAATTAAAGGAAATAGTCAATCTAGCTGCTTAGAATGACAGAGGGAAGAACTTAAGTTTACTTTTGAAAAAATCTTTAATAGTTTTTGAGATATGACACATTTTGTATTTCAAAGTAGGTGTATTTTTTCTGTGAGGACTTCAATTTCCCACTGTAACGAAATTCCAACCGACTAATACGTCAGATTTTTAACAGTGGTCCGATGGTCCGAGACCCCCAGAATTTATGTCAGACCACCAGAACATTTCATCCAGTGGTCCGGTACACCACTGAAATATCCAGCCCTCAGAATTTTAACAAAAATATGCCTAAAAATTTAAACAATCGTTGCCACTGGCTCTCGCCCTTTTTAAGGAACAAAACATGTGTTCGTAATCATGAGTGGCATGCATTCTTGAGGTCGAGATTGATTTTCATCCATGTTGTGGTTTACAAAATTAATAATGTGGGAACACATAATGCGCATGAAAAAATTATTTCAAGATTTACAAGTGTCGTTGTTGTCAGGACCACTAAAAAAATTGTAGGACTACCAGATCCTCTGAGCTGGGGGTCCTGTGGACCACTGCTCATAAAAGTTTGTGTTAATCCCTGAAAAATGATAGATAAAATGAAAAAGTTATTGAGAAATTTGACGACTAGCTGGATGATAATAGATAAGAATAAAAATATGATTTGACCTTGACCTTGATGTGAAATAAATGTTGAATTTAGATATATTTCTTCGAACAAATAGACAGGGTTTCCTGGAGGCCCCCCCCCCCCCCGAAAAAAAACAAAACAGGACGTCCTCCCCCCCAATCACTCTCAATGAAAAACACTAAATCCTCCAGGAAACCCTGATAGATTTTTTTTTCAATGTCAGTGTGAAACATATGAACTCATTTAAGAAACTGCTAATATTGGGATTGATTTATAATTCAGTTTTGTTGGCCAAAAAATAATTTAATGTTATTTACCATGTTTACGTAAAAGTAATTATTTGAAATTTGGGGATCAAGGTCACACAAGTGTCTAGGTAAAAAAATACTGGGTAAAAAATGTGTCATAAATTAGTGATCAGACAGTACATTTCATTTTAAATACAAAATAAAAAAACAACATATACCTTTTTTATATCAAGCTATATACATCACAAAAAGCACTGTAAATTATTGATATTATGAATTGTTTTCTCATTGGTTACATAACTGGAAACAAAGAAACTTGAAAATTCCCAATGATCTTCATAGGCTAGTGAGAAGGTCATATTAGGGTCACAATATTAATAAAAACACCATTTAAAAAAAATATCAAGCTAAATATTGCAATGAAACAATGTAAAATATTGATGTTATGACTTGTTTTTGTTGGCTACATTGTTGAAACAAAAAACTTTGAAAATTCCCAATGACCTTGATGTACTGGTGGCAAGGTCATATTAGGGTGATTATAGAAATAGTAGCAAAAAAGTATATAAATTGGGATAAAACTGAGCAGGTGAAATCTCTGAAACAACATTGTAGCAAATTTTCTCTCTATAGTACCGGTATGTTTACTACCAATCTATCCATTTCTGAACCAAAAGAATTTCACTGTTTTCCTTGACAACATAGAACATGTAGAATTTAGGCGAAAAAACTGAAAAATTCTTAATGACCTTGATCGAATGGTCTTAAGGTTATAAAAGGGCCACAAGAAAAAAATAGCAGCAAAAAACAGGTCAAATTGGTATCAAACTGAACACATATACAATACACATATATACATATAAGAGGGATTCTATAATTTTAGGCACCATTGATGATATTTTTCTTGATATATGAGATTGTCTGAATATTGTCAAAAATTTAAACACATGTCAACTTAGCTTTGTTTATTGACATGGCGTTGTCAGCAGAGCTTAATTTCAATTTTAAATGCTTATTTTTATCAATTTAATTTTTTCTTACCGTTATGAAGAGACCAATTTACCGTTATGGAAAGACCAATTTATGTTACGGAGTTATCTTCAAACTTAAATTTCTCAGTGACCCCTTTACAAAAGTATATCATATTTTACAAGTAGTTTAACATGGCCATTATAATGGCCATTATAATAACCCTTAAATGATGAAATGAGAATTACTCTCCGTTACGATTATTGTCGTTATGGAGAGTAATAATAACGAACATTGTCTCTCCATAACGACAATTATTTCTGTTATGGAGTGACAATAAACAAATACTAAATATCGATGCTAAAACAATTTAAAAGACAAAAAGAAAAGTTACTATTTCAACAAGTGTAACTTGTTGGTTGAAATACCAAATTTATAAAGGTTTATAGCTATTTTTAAATGAGTAAACGGGTAATTTGTGACTACTTTTTCTCTCCATAACGTCTTTATTTTTGTTATGGAGAGACAGGAAATACGCGTTATGGTGAGACGTTTTTTTTACTAAATCGTGCATAGCATCTATATATTATGCTATCCTATGATTATTTTTGTTTTTTTTCAAATGAGGTTGTAGTAGGCTTGGAGGTTGTAGGGTGCCTGAAAGTTTAATTGCAGTATTTATGTGTAAAAAATCGCGTTATGGAGAGACGTTGAATTAAAGTACTCACCCAAAGACTTGCACAAACCTTACATTATTTCTAAAAAAAAACACATTTATTATACTTTTTTTTCATGATTCACTACATGAAGGTCTCGCGCAACTGTTTTGCACCAGACAAGTGATATTTCTGTCAGAAAAAGTATAGAAATTACCTGAAAACTATAAGCGCTACGGAGAGTCGCTGCAACGTGGGACAGACATAAATTGCATAAAAAGTGGTAAAATAATAAAATTATTTTTAAGAACTTGTATAAAATATTATAGATAGTGTTGTTCACTATCATTAAATCAGAAAAAAATATAATATATGATACAGGAAGTCTAGAATAAATCGCCTGTTTATGTGGAATTTAAAATGTGGGACAAGGCTTTTTGGCTAAAATTAGCTAAATTTACATAATATTTCTTTCAAAGAACACATTTATGTTAGAATTTTTTGAGTTGTAATATTGCTATATTGTAAAATAAAGGTCATTCATTGCATTTATGTAATCAAATTAAATCAAAATATCCAATAATAAATATTACAAGGTGCGGACAGTGCTGGTGCCTAAAATTATAGAATCCCTCATAACAGCCAATAAAATTAAGGATTTTTTTACCAGACTGACAGGTCCGGTAAAGTTGCTAGTTTACCAGACATCAGAAATTTTTCCCGGACAAGAATGTTACAGTGATTAGGATCTCTCATTTTCATTGCTGTTGCAGACATTTTTCTGATGATTAACCCTTACAACGCTATATGTGCAGACGTCAGGAACCGAGTAGGCCTATTCTGTTCCCATACACGTGCGTTTGTTTCATGTATACATTGCCATACCTCACGATTCCAGGCCACGATAGAAGGTGTGTAAAATTGGTGGCCAGCTATTGGACATAAACGATTGCCCCAAATATGGATTATAAATTATATATTTGTGCATGGTTATGGGCTTACAGGACCACTTAAGTGCAGGCGTACCGGCAAGCCAAATTTTACGATGTCGTCTGTCGGCATTCGTTTGATCAACTTTGGAAAACAAAGTTCTATCAATGTTTCTTATTGCCAGATTTTACTTAAAATGATGAGCTTTGATATTCTTTCATTTCCTCAAGTTTTAATCGCATTCATCCAGCCGAGACGCCCATATTTTATCAATATTCAACTAGTGATCAACCAGTGTTTGTGAGAAAGGCGTTTTTTCGTCATCCGCCATTTTGTTTTCCATAATTTGCCGAGACGGCTGCATTCAGGAACTTCGCTACATCATCGATCCATAAATGTTATGTCGGGTAGGTGACTGTTAATTTTAAACAGACATTACGAATTTAATCTAGGTGCGGTCTGACGTTAATTATATTGGCTGATAACAATACTTAAATATTTGATATCATTTTAAAATATTTATGATCAGGCTCCTTATTTCTAAGAAAACAGAATAATTTAATCGACCTTGGTGTCGAAAGGTCAAATCTGCATGTTATTTATGATGAAATTGGAATAATAAAAAGTTTTATAATGCTTGTGTACTGCTGAACAACAATTTCATAGTAATCAGTGGCACAGTAGTAACAGTATCACTAGCCGTACCATTGAATATGTGGTCACATGAATAAGCCACTTTATACTACTGTCAGTTGCAATGTGGAATTATGAATTATGTATGAACTTGAAAATCTGTGGTCAAAATCAAAGAAAATATGAATAAAAATGATCTGTACCATATGTACTGTACATGTATGTACAGTAGTCCCTCCAGATGCGACCCCCTTCAGATGCGACTTCTCCTATTATGCGACTTTTTTTCGTAGCACGGACGTGCTTTACACTGTTAAGCACCCCTTAAATGCGACTTCCCCTCTCCCACGACATGCGACCTTCAAATCATGGCACTACCTAGCGACCTCCCTCTAAAGATACGACTTTTTGAAATTAGCTGCTAAGCGGCACTGTCAGCCTGGCATGAGCTGCCCGTCTGAAGATACTGCTTGTGTGTACATACCGTCAAATACAGCACAGCAGATACGTATGTTAAGCCACTGTCGGACTAAGGCTGGTACAGTGTGGTATGAAGTGGGTATGATGTGTACTGGTAGCTTTAAATCACCGTACCAGATAGAAATATCCTTCTAAAGATACAACTTTTTTAAAAAAGCTGCTCACAGACTGTGTCACGTCTGCAGACGTTTTCTGTTATTGATTTAAAACCATGTTTGAATGAGGTTTTCAATGTATATATTTATTGATATGGGTGCAGTTAACATACAACGCGCCCTTGGCATTACAAGGTGCATTACACCCCTAATTAGCAGCCGACGTCAACGGTGTCAGTGTGTCAGCGGGGCGTGATAAACATCCTACTTCAAATACCTAACTTTTCCAATTATGATCGTACGGACATGTAATAAATATCACCAGAAAGCTTATTTAATATGATGATATAAATTAGATAATGATAGCTCCTAAACTCGCAGAGTTATTGATTTCGAAAATGAAGCAGGGTTTAGCAGTCTATCATCACGGGGAATAAACGTAAACGGGGTAAGCTCCACGAGACGCCAAACCGATGCCGCCATTGACGACGATGGCCCAGCATTACAACAACACTGCAACAACGTCTCGCGCCGTCCATATTCACAGTCACGTGCATTACAGTCTCTCAGAGTATACACGTGAAGATAATATCTGTGCTAGTGCGTGCGTAGTCGGTATTGTCTTCAATTCTGGTCAACATAGAAGACGCCGACCTCGCCTGTTTGCCATTGACTATTTTAATGAGAATACAGTGTACATCCATAATATTTGTTTTTAAATTTTTATTTGGCAATCCAATGTATTATTGATCAATCTTTCGGGTTGAGTTAGAGTATGATGTGTGTGACGTATTAACAGATCAAGCCATAGCGTGCACAGTGTCAGCCTTCATCTATCACAGCTCTTTTTCACACCTGATGTCGGCACCTTGATTAAGTTGGCTCTACTAGGCTGTACAATTAGTTGTGTCAGGCCGCGGAGTGTCAGTTTAGCACAACAAAAGAAATGACTACATATGGTCATTGCCCTGACTCAGTGGTCATCGACTCAGACAGATTGATTAGTGTTTCAGCCATAAATATTGCGGCGCTGTTAAATATCACCCTACGTCAGTGCACATATATAATAAACGAGCCTCAACTGCGTCTGCCTACATGGCACGTTTACTGTTTATTAGGGGCACTGTACGGTACATTGTTTTATTGCTGGGCCAGAATGGAGTCAGTGTCACATGTTTTGTAGTGTAAAGCATAGGGCTATATTGAAATGTGGAGAAAAACACTGCCTCAATGCTTATGAAAACACAAGCCACTTCTAGTACTTCTAAATTACGTGTTACCGTTAGAACAGGCAATTAACACAGGCTGTCATTTGCGCTGATCGTGTCACAACGAGAATAGAGGTGTTTAAAGGGGCTGTCTTAAACATCAAATTCGGCGCATTTTACGTTTTTTCTAGAGTTTTTTTCACCCCTCTGAGATACGACTACCCCTGTGATGTGACTCTGGTTCTTTGGCAGTATGGAAGTCGTATCAGAGGGGGACTACTGTATTACAATAAGGTTGTCTTTTACATACAAGATGGCCGCCAATCACCAGTCATGTAACTTAAAACTGGTTTGAGTCCACATAAATGGTTGTAAATAGCAGCATTATGTGGTACTTGACATCTAGGAATTATAACTCCTGTAAACCGAGTACCTTAAAAAAAAATTTGGGTACAGAAAATCAATTTTAAGGATTTTAGGGCAATTAGCGTTCAGAACGGGAGTGCCGAAAGTAGTGAGCTTATTTGCTCACTATTACTGGCAGAAATAAAGCCATCATTGTAGAATTAAAAGAGTTATTTATTTTGAATGGCACTTCTGTCACCTGTTCTGGGGGTTCCCATTATTAGATTTCTTGCAATCACCAAAACTGGTGCAAGCTCTCGTCTTTAATTTCATGATAGTTGCAACAAATGCTTGAAGGGGTAGATGGGACAGGCATGCTGTGGCCCCTTCTGATAATTTTTTTGCGCAAGTGCCATTTTTTAATTTTTTAAAAAAATGCAAAAAATGAAAATAGTCTATGTCCACTGCCCTATGAGGAAGTTCTGGAGGACATCAACAGCCATTGACATTAGGATTTTTTTATACTAGACAACAGGGCAGGTAAAACTCTGATTTTTGTCTGCCCTGGTGACTTGTAACTGGACCTTGAAGTAGTACGGCGAATAGAATATATGAAAACTTTACCCGGGTGGCCGCTGTGGACAGTTTATCTGACCTGGGCCTTTTTAACCTGCCTCAGGCGGCCTGTCGGACGTTAATGTCAATGGCTGCATCAAGACTGTTGAACAGAACAATGTGGGAATCTCTAAGAATTGAGGAACCTGGGGAAGGCTGCACTAGTTTGCCCGGGGTAAAGCCTTGGTGAAGTTTTGTTTGCCTGCCCTGCACTTCCTCATGGGTCGCACTGAGGGTAAAAATGTAAGTTTCATAGCCATAAGGATGAAAATCCATCAAAATTTGTCTTCTTCCATGAAAAAAACCTCGGAGGCTATGTCCATATTTCTGCTTGTTATGTGCATATGTGATATATTTGCTACTGTTACTGTATTGCGGGGCACTTGTTGGGTGCCCTGATGCATCTAAAAAATTAAAACTCAACAGCAGCATCATCTCAGTAGTTTTCAACAGCAATTTGCACCTGTGTCATCTTTTGGACTTTTTTATAATTTAGCTTAGATTTTGATCTAAGACAGCATTTTTCTTGCTCATTGAAAACTGTGGAATGTGGTCAAATATTTCTTTCAGCATGTCGGCAGTTACGAAAAAAGGCTCAGCATAATTTTATTGGACAATTTTAAAATTTGTTGAATGTACCTATCTATGAGTATGACACAATTATCTGGAGCGCATGCTTTTCGACGATTTTCCCGTCAATAATCAAACGATTTTCATGAAATTTTGTACAGGACATTTACAAGTCATGTCCTAACATTGGTAAACAATTTGTATAGTTATATGCAGAGTTGCAAAAGTTAGACCATTTGACATGTAGTAGAGTCTTAGGTTGAAAATATGACGTCCCTCTACACTAATTCTGGAATATTATTACGTTAAATGATCTAACTTTTGAAATATTGAATATAATTTTGTTAAATTTTTCAGTTTAAATCTGGTTTCAAATTGAAGCGCCTTTGACAACGAGCTACACATGCCGTTGGCAAATCGGGCAAGTAGCCAAAACCAAATTATTGCCCCTCAGGAAAGACAATCAAATCCGTTGACGGTTAGTGTTTAGCCCTTGTTACAGCTCATCAAACACAGCTGCAGCTGAATCTCATTAATAAGTTAATTATTTTAATTTTGCAGATTACTGAGATGAATTACTCATGATGAGTCGCCAAAGAGGCCATCTGCCTATGTTGCAGTCTATTGGCCGAACAACATGTGTTGACATAGAGGAACCACCAGAACTATCTGAATCAGAGATAGATGATCCCTTTGTTGCACAAAGTGTAGTACAGAGAGAACCATATTACTTTGAACCTGATCATGCTGATGCAGCAGCTGCTGGACTTGGGAAAATATTCAAAGTTCTTAACCCAGGCAATAATATATGCAAAAAACCTCCCCCTAATACAGCTAACTTCATACATTGTGGCAGTAGTGTACTGTTTGCAAGAAAATATTCCCATTTAAGAGAACTGCTTGAAGCACGTTCACGTCTGCAACTTGTGCGGGATTACACTTCGCGTCTCAATGCTGCTGCTATGTTTGTTGATGACTTGGAGAGGATCACAATGTGTGAGTGCCAGACATGGCATGATATATGTCATGACACATTAACAGGAGTACCGGAAACTAATCTGGAGTGTCTGAGCTCTATCTGTGAGGATCTGCGTGTTCATATGAGTCATTGGAACTCAATTAAACAGCTTGTTCACATGGACTGCTGGCTCAGACCCCTCCTACCTCGTCTACTTCTGGAGATGGATATTGTGAGACAAAGGCTCTATGATCTGAGGGATAAGGCTATTTGGTGGATAGAACAGCTCATTCAAGTTGGTTTGAAGGTGTTGGCTCACAGTGATCTGGATCGGCAAACTGAGGACTCCTTATGGGGAATCACCCGTGGACTGGAGGACTTCAATAATGTGGTCATGTTAATTAAAAGTGAAAGCTCACACAATCACAGCTTGAGGTGGGCGCAGCAGGGGGAATGGTGGAACCCAACCACATCAAGGAATGTTTTAAAATACTCAACACGGCAGATGGCACTTGACATGAACTCTTACCGCTATTTAGGAGAAACTGTTAAGCCAATTGCGTTTGGACAAGTGTTGAAATTGCTAGCTGGAGAGCGAGCAAAATATGCTGCTGCCTCCACACATCACTTCTTTACAGGCAGCAATGAACTTCTTCGCTTGGTATTGAAAAACAAGTTACCAGAATACTCATGGGGTAAAGTCTATAGTAACTGTGAGCAGTCTCTACGGTCTCTTGCAGACACATCAGATTATCATAGTGCGAGTAGTAGTCATACAAGCAACAAAATCTCAGTCCTGAGGGTTGGTAATCTGATTTTACCAGATCTGTCGCAGAAAGTATCACCGCTTGTGGACTTCGCTAGAAAGGAATATGACTTTGCTCAGCATTTTTTACAAATTGTCTGTGCATCCACCATGCTGCTCAATAAATCACCAAGATTGCCTCACTGTACTCCATCTCAACGTGGTCAAAGAAATACAGAACATGTACCTAACTTTGTCAATAGTCCTGACCTTGTTGCACATCGAGGATCTGGTCGCAAGGTAAAAGGTTTTTCTTCAAGAAGTAAAAACCAGCATGAACAGCATTTCGATTTAAAGGACAGTACACGTAAAAGTGTTTCCTGGGGTGATGCAGGCAAGTTCACTCAAATTAGACAACTTACACTTGCCTACATGGATCTGCTTTGGCAATATTTTGGAGACTATCTGACAGAATTCTTTCAAAGACCAGTGTGGGGTGGCCCTGAAGCTGCGCAGGGACAACTTGGAACCATTCATTTGTGGCCAGATGTCATCTCCATGATTGTCATCAAGATTATTAATCAGACATGTGTCACTGGTATGTATATTGTTTTTACATTATTTATTCATATTATACTTAAATTTGCTTGTTTTTTCATCTGTACAAGTAAATTTTATTTTAAAGATGATTTTTGCTAAATTTGAGATCAACTAAAGCATGAGAAAACATTATTATTGAGCATCTTGATTTTAAAATGACTAAGGGGTGATGTGAATTTTTGTTGACAGATCTGTTTCCACCAGCATCCGTTCCTATGATATGTGTGACTGCCAAGAGACTTGAGGTGATGGCTGTGTGGTCTGCTTGGGATACATGTATGTTTCCTACCTTTTTATTTTTTCTTTTAATCAAAAAAATTTGCAGGACAAAATGGCTTTAAATATGCTTGATTGACATATATTTTGATCTAACTTGTACATGCCTGAATAATTTTTACCATATTGAAGTTCACAACTTCAAGTGGGTAAAAATAATAATTCAGTGCTTAATGGCTAAGTCAGACCACAGCTGCGCAGATCTCACATTGAGTGCACTGGAGTCTAGAACTGTCCTGCTCGGATTGCTAAATAGTGCAAATGTCATAGAATCTAAAAAATTACTAGACCACTTATACATTTATTGTCCAGAATCCTCCGTAACCAGACTTCAATGTGATTAGGATTCTTTAGAATACCTTTTTTATTGGTTAAAGATAATTACGATGGTCTAAAACAATAGTGGGTCAAGTCGACTTGACAGCAAAATTGTTTTTATCTTTTTGCTTAGAACTGCAGTCTGCTAAATCCACTTATCAGCATGTAGACTTGCACTTATAATGATCAAACACACAGCGATTGGAATTTGACAGTAGATCAAGTGAAGTTATCAGAGTATTTTTTACCTTCCAAAACAATTTACAGAAGCAAAATTGGGATCAACAAGACACCAAGTTGACTTAGCTCTTTGTTACACCAGGAACACAGAATATACAGAGATTATTCCTAGATCAACAATAAACTAAGTCCAGGCATTTCCCCTGTGTTGTCTCCACATGTCTCAGAATAAGAATGCGCTAAGTGCACTTGCACCGTTGTTTTCCCAGAAACAGAGCCCATAAGCATATAACACGAGAATAACAATGTGTCAAGTCGAATTGGTCCTGTGTTGAACAGATATTATGCTGATATGTGTTCCTTTTCCCGAGAATAACAATGTGCTCGTGGTTTTAACCTGAATTTGGAATAAATTCAAACTTTATACATATTATAGATGACTTAGCTGGTTATTATTCTAAAGGCCAAAAATGTCACTTAGCACACTATTGTTTTAACCCATCGATTATAAAAGCTCAACTATTTCAGAGCATGGACAGAATTTTAACATAAGATTCTTGTGTCAAATGTAAATCCCCACACTGTTATGCCATTTTGTCAACTTATTTCAGTTTTTTCTTGATTTAAGTGATGAATTGTTTGTAAAAGCTGCTCTAAAGGCTGCTTTATTCGTCTTTTTTTTATTTTGCAAAACTCCTTACTGATACATTCTTCTATTTGGGTCACTTTAGGGTCAGACATTTGACAACACAAGATCTAATATATATCATAAAAATTATTGAATCTTAAAGACCACTCTTCAAAAACAATCTGAGTGTTTTTGTTTAGGCCTATTGGTAGGAAATATGTGCATGAACTAATAAAGAAGTAATGCACATGTGTATGTATAGTAAGAGTTAATATTAGTTTAAAATACTGAATTCATGTACGATAATTTAATAATAAAAATTATATTTGTTATGCATTTTTCATGTTTGTGCACTTTTTCCAGCTTTCTGTAAAGCGGTGGCGATGAGTATCGGCGACAAGTGTCAGCCTACCATGCTGGCAGATGGTGATTTCAGCACCCGCACAGCCAAACAGCTGCGGGATACATGTCATCCACTGCACAGTTTACTGGCATCTCTTGACTTTTCTGAAGAGAAAGGATCTCCAGCAAAGAGTAAGTAATTTGTTAGCAGGGAAAAATTTATTCAGTCTCACATAGCAAAACGCTATGCGATTCTGCCCTTTTGCTAATTGAAGTTGTGATTGATTAGCCAAATATTTATATATCAAAGATAAGAATGTCTGACAAGCATAGCTTCGGTAATGAATCATTTTCAAACAACTTTTTCTTTGGTTAGTTACATATATGTTCATGTTTATCTTTTGTAAATATTATGTATACATGTGTACATAGATAACCATTGTCCTAAAGTTGTTTTATTGAAAAATAATCAAGAGCGCAAAACAGATTTATTGCAAGTGATAAGGTTGGTGAGTAAAATAGTTGAGTTGAAATCTACAGGAAAATCTGCCAAGGAGTTATAAGGCATGAGTTCAAGGTAAAATTGTTGAAAAAAAATGTAATAAACTGGATTAAAGTAACAAGAAAAAATTTTCATGCGGTCACAGTGAAACAAGTCAACTATCTAGAGGCTTTTAGATTGCCCACTAACAAGACCTTTGTAGCTTGTTAGCACATGTGAAATGAAGAAATTGCTAACCAACAAGACAATGAACATCAATCGGTCGGAAATTGCCCAAAGGATGTGATGATAAAGTTTTTCCACAAATTTGTAATATCCCAAATGAAAATAAAAAGATACGAATTAGCTCACATCTATAATATGGATGAGACACCACTGTGCTTCGACATACCAGAAGCCATACTTTAGACACTGTCGGGAATCGAGACAAATGGGGCTGAAAAACATGGATTCACAATGATTTTAACCATATAGAAGCTGATGGTGGAAAAGTCAAGCCGTGAGCAATATTTAAAGGGGTGAGAGACCCGAAAATTTCAACAGATGTGATGGTATCAATGCAATGTAAAGGCTACATCGGCGAAGAAGGTAAATATACGCAATATATTATTGTGATTAATTAATCAGAAGGGCAGGAGTTGTAAAGCTGTCAATCACTAATCTAGGTTGGGAAAGGAGAGGGATTGAACTCCCATTTGTCCTCTTTTAGTCACACCCCTTTTTCTCGATTGGCCATCAACCTACACATATATCAGTTATTACACATCAGTAGTCAATATATTTGACGATTTAATTATATTTGAAAATCAACAAATTCTTTGTAAATAATAATTTCAACCACATGATTGTATCAGCTACAACAATCTATCTAATTTTATTAACAATTGAAGCAGTACAAAAGTGTAAAAATTAAAATAATTGTTGCCTGACATGTAAATAAAGTGGTATGGTATTGCTGCACAAAAGCATTATACATTAAATCGGTGATATATTTACCATGTATACAGAATCAAGAATAGTTATGGCAATTATTAAAAGACTCATGACAAATTATTCAGCTATTTCTATGTTTCTATGTTTACAGGTTGCATCAAGTGGATCAGATCTACATTCCCGCGTATCAGAGACACTTCCGGATTTAAACTTTGATTGTGAGATTCATGCAGAGTGCATTTGCCTGTACGTGAAAAGTTGGCATCTCATCACGTTGACATCGCTCTGATACCTGGCGGTCTGAGACCTAGTAGACTGCAACCGCTTTATGTGTCAATTAACAAGCCTTTCAAGAGTGGTGTGCACAGAGCCTGGAAATACTGAATGATTAGCGGCAAACAAGGGTTCACCGAAGGCGGTCATCACAAAGCGCCCAGTAAAGATTTAATCTCAAGCTGGGCGTTTGAATCATGGAATACCATCCTGGCCAAGATGAATGCCAAATCTTTTAAGAAAACAGCCATCTCAGCACTCTTGACGGCACAGAGGATGGCGAGCTGTATGATGATTGTTGGCCGACATCTCAGATAGTGATAGTAACAATGATAGTGAGATAATAGTAATGTACCTGATGGTATGTTTAATGGTGACAGTGAGATAGTGAAAATTCGAAAAACCTGTTACTGATGAAAATAAAACACGGTCATTATAATTATATTAATGCTTTCAAGACGCAATAATAATGTTTTTTTAATATGTTTTTTGTTAAATAAATAGTGTTATCCATGAATCCATGTATATTGTAAGCTGCAGGATCATAGTACTGTGTTTGTTCCATTTCTTGAAGAATTGTATTTACACGGTGTATTATAGTGAAATATTCAAGTAGGATAATCTGATAAATAATTTTATTTATTTCCTATTATGTGATACAAATTAGCATCAAAATTAGCATCAAAGTAAGTTATATTATCACTGATTATCCAGCCAATGGCCAACAAACCCATCTGGAATGTAAACTTTGTCTTGGGATGCCATATTTTTACTCTCACCCTGATAGAGTTCACCATGAGACATAGGCCTATGCTGACAAGAGGCTATGTCTCATCTAGGGTTAGAAGTTTATTTTTCTGGAGCACTGGCCCAGCGGACCACCAGCTCCCAAAATCTGATGGTCCTCTTCCATTTCTGGTGGTCCTGTCAGATTTTAAAAAATTGTATCTGAATACACAACACTTTTAAACAATTTTTGGCAGGGAAATTTTAGTGGCCTGCCACACCACTGACACCACTGCTACCCACTATTCGGACCACTGTTACCCAGTGTTCTGGTGGTCCTGCGGAATATTTTGTGGCCTCGGGCCACCTGACCACCACTAATTTCGAACCCTGTCATCGCATCACAATAAACAAAATATTAAAGTACCCGTTGTAAATAGAATCATTTTGATGTGATTCTCGTTTTATTTTAATCACTTTTTTAAAAATTTATGTTCGAAATACTATTTCTATGAAAATTACAATGTTTAGTCCCATGTAGGCCTACTCTACATAATTAAAAAGAAAAGCCTATTGTTATTGCTGGCATATTAGTACATAGATGATACTTGTGCCTTGCCGGCAATAAAATGTTGTCTGTACATGCTGCATTGATAAACTATCAACGACGCTGATGAATGATGTGTGGAGTTACAGTGTACTTTATAGGGATCACATATCTCAAGGCATGGTGTCGGGTAGAGAGGAATATGTTATCAGGTAGGAAGGGCATAGCGCACATCTGAGAGGCCATGTCGCAAAGCAGTCAGGGCACAGTACAATGTAGGGCCTACGTGCTTTGCAAAAAATGTCTGACTGAGACACTGATATTGTGATGTACATGTATACCTTACTGAGACACTCATAATATGATGTATGCATGTATACTGACAAGTTTATGCAAGTTTTCTTTTCTAGCCATAGACCTCTCATTCATACGTCTCTTTCTTTATTTCCAGTGAGTAGTCAGCCATTAGCACATTCAATATTGCTTGCTACATTACAACGTCTGATAGCCACATGTGAAGTTTCTCATTCATGGTGCTCAACTAAATCTCATTCATTGCTAACACAAAGAGCTTTGTCTTCTTTTCTGCTTGTCACACAAAGTGATCTCAAGGTAAATATTGACATGCATTTTATTATTTATTTCAAGAGTTGACAACTATAATAATTTCTTTACATATTACTAGTGTTTTAGTAATAAATACATTTATACTATAAAATAGAATTTATAAGGCATTTTAACGTTGAACCTTCTTTGAACACTCACCCTGGGTAAATTCCTATTTCCAACCACCTAATATATACCCCCCTGCCCTAAACCCCCCCACACTCAAGCATTTTTCACATAATCACAAACAGTAGCCCTGTGACATTTCTATATTGTCCTGGGCATCGGGCGATAGGATTTGTAAAGCACTGGCATGTCTTCAGGGTGTCCCAAACAAAGCATGAGACACTTTATTCCAATGTGTTAGGTCAATGTTTAAACAGTGGCCCTACATTTATCTATAAGCTACCATTGAGTCAACCTGTGTTTACGATAGTTTAAAATATAAATGTATGATGAAGTTCTTTTACCGGAAACATGCAATTTTTTTTAGACCTTATCAGGTACTTGCATTTAAAGGCCAGTCTTCCACTTCTTCTAGCCTACTTGACCAACATTTATGATAGTAATATTACATTTTTAAATCTTGTAATGAAAAGTTTTTGTATGTTTTCTATTTATGTTTTTACAGCTGTTGGTAGATGAAATGCAGAAAAGTTTAAGTCTTTGTCATGATATCAGTAATATTCACCACCATGGGAATAATACGGAAGAACAAAATTTACATCAACAACTGGAGCATTTATGGCATCATCTCAGTAATGTTACAGCTCATATGCAGGTTTGTAATTAGTCCAGGTTACCTATGGATGGTGTCAATAAGGCACGAATATGTGCACTTCAATAAAATTTAAACGATTTAAAATATCACATGTGATTTAAAATATCACATGTGAATTAATGAAAACAAATATTAGAAAATTATTTAATTGTCGAAGCAAATTTGTCTCGTGTATAAATATATATTTTGTTTTCTAGTCTACATAAACGACCTTGTTACTGACCTAGAATGTGACCTTTGCTGATGACACCTTGCTTCTGGACATTCTTATACTCTCTAACTTTGTCATTAAAATAAATAGAGACCTGGGAAGGATACATAGATGGCGATGCTTGTGGAGAGTTAAATTCAACCATATTAACCCTTACAGCACGGGGATCGACTTTAGTCGTCCGAATCTGACATCTATTTTTCTGTTTCTATTTTTCTTCCCAGATATTTTGTTTTGGTACTGAGGGATAAACAGCCATTTTCTATGATGGCTGCCTAAAAAGCTTGTGGGTTTAATATATCTTAAAATGATGTGGTTGTTGTCTAGGTATTTCTCATGATCTGATTAACTTTTGGGATGAATCCATTAAAAACAAAATCACTGACGGCATCCATCTTAATTGGAGTAGTTACCAAATTTACCACAGTAGTTTCCAAATTAAAAAAAAATTCTGGCTTGGATTATTTTGAGGAGAAATTGATAAAAAATAATAAAAAGGCCTGTCGGCGACAGAAAAAGGCCTCAGCCTGTAATCATCGTTTAAAAGTGAAAATCATTTGAAACAAGAGCAACAACAGCCGCCGCCATTATTGAAATTGTCCGAGAACTGGTTAACCCTTTCACTACTGGCAGTAATGTCTTCAGAGTACTGAGAGATTAAATGTATCACGTCATATAATTAGGCCGTGGTGGCATCGGCCCACGTACTTTATTGTACTCACTTTAGGCCCTCGTGGCGACGGCCCACGTACTGAAAGGGTTATTAGCAGCAAATAAGGTGTCCAGATGGATGTTATGGTGAAAAACGGATCAGCTATTTGTCATTGACAAAAGAAGTGATGAACGTATAACTTGTTTTATTTTTGTAGACTTTGTCTGGCTCAGTCATGAAACAGTTTTCAGAAAATTGCACAAATCAATCTCTGGAATACTTTGAGGAGGCAATGCCAATTGGGAAATTATGGCGTAAAAAGAGTTTGCAAGGTCTGTATAA
This sequence comes from Flabesymbios commensalis, assembly GCA_964017125.1. Lineage (NCBI taxonomy): Eukaryota > Metazoa > Annelida > Polychaeta > Terebellida > Flabelligeridae > Flabesymbios > Flabesymbios commensalis. The sequence goes on from OZ024912.1 coordinate 61,222,683, forward strand.
TATAGGAAATTAAAAGTATTCAAATTTCACATTGTACCTTTATCTCTTGCAAGAGTTAGTCAAATGTTTTCATACTATTTGATTTTGTTGATTAGATATTAACTACTCATACTATCATACTATATATATTATTTATATATTTCAGATATTATTTATATATTTCAGAGATACCTACAGAACCACAGGAGTACATCATACTGGGCGTGGATGACATTTTGGAGCCTGTGGTCAGTGGTGTCTGTAAACTGAGGACAACCAGCCAGCTGAGCTGTGTCTCTGTCGCCGTCACAGCCATGTGTAAGGCTTGGGCAGATTACATTCTACAGCAGAAAATACGCTTCAGGTAAATGATCACCAGATGCCAACCCCTTTGATTCTGCCGTAGTCACTATGATTTCAGCACTAAAACAGCAATCAAAATTCACCTCTAAATTATATTTTTTAAATGTTCGTCCTCACTTCCATGGTACTCGCAAAGTACTGCACTTTTATCTCACCCAATGTTGGCATCTCTGGCAAAGATTACATATGCCAGATAAAGTTTAGTTACTTGAGACAAATAATTTTCATCTCGTCCACCTTTAAAAAACTTGTTAATTTGATTTTTATTTTTATTTTAAGGCTAACTCTGCCTGAACTTTTCAATTTTGAATGCTTTTGTTTGATTTTTACAAATAAACAGTCTACTTATTTTTCTGGTTAGCTAAGAACTCTTAAGAAATCACTATATCATATTTTATCCATTTATTGCCACTGAAAGTCACTTAATCATAATAAAGCTGGTTTTAGAAAGTATTGTCCAAAATCAAAATTTTGTGACAGAAAAACAAATGCACTAGGCGGGAACCATTGGAAATGATCTTTACTCTAGCCAAAAGTCTAGCTGAAAGTCCATATTTATGGACTTTCAGCTAGACTTACAAATATTTCAATTCTTACAGAGCGGCAATCAACGTTAAAATCTTTATTTTGAAAAAAAGATTTAACGCTTATTTTATATTTTTTTCAAAAAAATAAGATTTACAATCACAAAAATGATTTGATCCAAAATATGCATTTATTAATTTTATTTAAAGTCAGACCATTTTTTTAAATTGTTATTTTCAGCATTTACACTACAGAAAAATGTGTGATGGGAGGATTGCAGATAGGCCACACAATCATGTCATAGAGTATCCCATGTCATATATCGTTATGTACCAATGAATGATGCAATTAAACTCAAAATCATTTGTTTTGTATTTTGTTTGCAGCATGTATGGAGCTTATCAGCTACAAGCTGATGTTTCTTATGTCCAGCGCTGGTTACATGAACATATTGAGCCTGCTGATGTTAGACAGAGTGCATTAGCTCTTGATGTTTTTAAATACTTTTGCACTGCTGTGGATTTGCTGAAGAGACAACCACGAGCACGCTCACGCAGTCGCTCACGAAATGCTACTCAAAATAGTCAGTATTTCTTTGCATTTTTTCAATATATACATGATTTACGAAGTCAATTTTATTTGTGAATAATATTGTTCAAGGCTATGCAGTAAAACCTGCTATCAACGGCCACCTTAAATGTTGGCCAGATATGGCCGTTGGGAAGGGTTAGCCGCTCACAGGAAATTAGAGGGGGGGGGGGGGTTTAAAAATAATAAAATAAATAAATTCTGAGTCACAGTTCATTTTCAACAGCCATAATATCAAAAGATATAACTTTACTGTTTACAAAACACTATAATAATCAAGTAACATTATTTATTTGTATACTGTAGATCTGGTATTATTCGTGAGGTTTTAATTTTCACAAATTTTGCGAGGACAAATTCGTAATTCAACAATTTTTCGAAAATTCTTAATATAATAATGCTACTCAAGAAAAATGAAAAGTACCAAAATCTGACATTCGCGAAAATTTAAACACGAGGAAATTACCAGATAAACAGAAAAATATTTATTTCTTTTAAAATAACGCAGATGGAAGAGGATTACAAATACACTTTTGCAAAAAATTGACATGGTGGGGGTGGGGGTCATTTTTTCTCATTATTTTTTTGTTTATATGAGTAATACTGAGTAGTGTCTCCAATATTTTTTTTTCTGACGGATTACTCTGGTTAATTGCTAAAATCGGCTATTTGCATATCCAGGATGGCTGTCCTGGCTATTCCCCACCAACTGACATAAATGCTCCACAGTCACCAATATTGGTCAGATCTTCACCAAATTTGTCTGAATATTCTCTGACACTGACCACTGAGCTACCGCGATCCACAACTTCAAGTATAGGGGCCTATTGCCACGCTCATGATGCTATGTAGTGCTGGCATCATAATTATCATTATGGTCTGTAAATTTATTACTTTTTTGCAAATTGTAGTGTGTTTAAAACATCATTTTTATATAATTCATATTTATTTTTTCACCTTACAATTTTAGGAAACTAAACATTTTAATCTCATACTTTATCTCAAAGTCTGAAATTGATCAGATTATGACCATTTTGCATTTCGGAAGCCCTAGCTCTAATAGTCAAAACCCAACTTCCGACTCATTTTGCCAGATCGGGTCACATATTTAAATATATCATAATAAATTGTACTGTACCTAAAGAATGCAAGATTGTAATGGTCAAGTGTACAGCATATTTTTATGAATTGTTCAATATACAGTATAAAACAATATTTTGATACATTTTATATTTTATCCACTTACCAATAACATTTTTGCAGACATTTCTCCCTTTCAGCGGATGAAGAAGTCACATAATATATTTTAAAATATAAATTGTAGACCTGTTTGAGCTACAAGTCTTGATTATTTTCATTCACACTTGATAATATTAAGTGTAATTAAAATCATTGATATTTAATGTTGTCAAACAGTAGTGAGATAAAATTAGTTAGCTTATAATTATGACTAGTGCTTACATGAGATAATTAATTTGCTGGGTTCATTCACAGACAATGAGCAGCATCTCAAACAAGCCAAGATGGACAACTGGCATAACGTGCATAGTCTATCACCAACTCCTACAAGCAGCAATGAGACAAGCAGTGAGCCCGAGTCTACATTCTCTAGTGCAAGCCTTAGAGACGGCAGAGCAAACGGCACAGTGGCTGACCATGATACACATGCCTCTGGCGGAGCGACGGCCTGTTACAGAATGCCGCATATGGAACAATGGCTGTCTCTGCGAGTTCACGGCGGGGCTCGCAACTGGCCTAAGCTTCCATCCTGCTTCCATTCTAATCAACCATAAGCTGTAGCTGTATCAAATGCCATAACCGGGTATAAGTATCTGAGGAGGATTGTACTTTATAGAATTATTCCTGATCTCTTGCTTAACCCTTGCAGTCTTTTTAACCCTTAAAGTGCTGAAATAGTTTGGCAAAAACCATGGAAATCAAATGGTTTTCTCAATTTAGAATCATCATAAATGTCTTAGTTAGCTTTTTCTGATTCATTTGAATACCTATGTTATGGGTCTGCGACCAATATAAATATGTTTACTCTTACAGTGCCGGGAGGGATGTCAGATTCTGATGACTAAAGTCGATCCCCGTCTGTAAAGCTTAACCCATTTTTTTAGCTGATCAAATCACTATTATTTGTAGCGAAATGAGAATTTCAACATCAAAATTTGCTAATTTTTGTCTAAATTAAATGAATAAAGGTAATTTTCACCCACTTGAAGGTTGTGGGTCGCGTAGCGAGACAACTTCAACTGGGCAAAAATGTAATTATTTATTATAGCGCTTTAAGGGTTAACCATGTGCTGCACTCACACAGCTGCACTTACACAGCAGTTCTAAACCATGTGTAACCTCTATAGACTATTGTTGCATCAAGATACCATGAATACAATACTGATCATAAATAATTATCTGATTGTCAAATAAGATAGATACATTTTCCTTGGAATATTTTACGTTTGACTGTAACAATTTTATTAGCTGATTTTCAAATAGTAGTAGAAATTTGTTCTAGTTAACATGGTTAATATAAGTAGTTATCATCAAGGTGTTAAAATTTTCAAATAAGAGTCATTGATTTTCATAAATTTCATGTTATTTTGTTTTTCAAAACGCACAGCAGATCTATCAGCATGCAGGTGGTTAAGGGAATTGTATTGTGCAATACAATTTTTTTATAGTGAAGTACTTAAATTTTGTACATATTGTTATAGGCATATGTGCAAAAAAATGTACTGCATACTTAGCAGTTAAAACGCTCTTCCATTCATTTTATATTGTAGGATATTGTCTGGTAAAACTGATGACTTACAGTGCCTCTGAGGATACGTGATAAACATGCACTTTAATGCTTTGAATTATGTTAAGGTTGACTTGTAAGAACTAACTTTATAGATCAATGTTTTTATCTTGAGCCAAAAATCAATGAATATGTGAAATGCAAGTTTATTTCAGTGTTTGCCAGCAACATACACAATCAAAAATAATAGTAACATGTTCTTTCTTTTCTAGGGCATAGGGCCCCTCAGAAATTATTGTTTGTTTCCTGTAACAGGCTGAGGGTGTGATGGTAAGAATTTTTACCCCCCGACCCGTTGCCATGTGAAACGTTTTATATATAGAGGTTTTCGGGGTCTGCAAGTATTGGGATTGTCTGTTTCCATATGTCACAGAGAACGAGGCTCTGCCGCCATTTTGTTTTTAAAAATTTTAATGAATCAATTTGTGTGCAGTTAAAGGCCCTAAATTCTCAGAGCCTACTGTTTTTGGGGTCTGCAAGTATATTGGTGAAGTCTTTTTCATGAGCGACGAAAATAAAACTATGGCAGCCATCTTTGATTTGTTGATCTGTATATTTCAAGATCTATCTTCCCCGATACTTTAAACATATTTTTGACATCTTTTTCTAATTAGTGCATCTGGGCATTCCATTATGTGGGTATTTTTCTCCCAAACAATTCTGTTTTAAAAAAAAACTAATGTATACCACCATAAACACACTTTTGGTGGAGATCTTTTTAATTTATTTTTATCTCGCCTTTTAATTTAAATAGGTGGGCTATTGCAATTGAAGTTCGGCGGCTTTGTTGTCAGCATCAGCATCCCAGTCATTTCCTTGTGGGCCTTGTAACTTCATCAAAAGTTTTTCATGTAGCTTGCTCAAATTTGTTCTGCATGGTGATAATAACCAGCTCTTTGTTAATTCAAAAATGGCTTGGAAATTAATCTAAGTGGCAGATTATCGCCCAAAATGACCAAATTATCACATTTTACCTCCCTGTGGGCACAATAACTTCAAAACCTTTTCATATATCATGTTTTACATGTTGGTAATAACCAGTTCTCGACAAGTTCAATAATGGTTGAAAAAATCAAAATATCAGATTTATCCTGATTTTTTACATCAATAATTTTACGTTGTGGGGGCAATAATTTCGAGAGTATTCTTGTTCATAATCGATTTGCCACAAAACCTTTAGGGTGGGCAATTTGAGATAGTGTCAGCTAGGTTACTGGAAGCAAATAGTAATTAGTTTAGGCCTATGCAATAAGCTGTATGAAATGAAGAAGTTTCAGTCACATTGACCTAATTTGTTCCCATGTAAATCTATAAAAAATAACATATATAGGAAACCTTTATACACACAGCCACATTCAGAGTAAATTGACACACATACCATTTCCTTGGATATGAAAGGGTGTATCTGCCCCTTTGCAGAGTGGCAGATACACCCTTTCATATCCAAGAAGACGATTATTACAGTGCCAGGTGTGCTGTGTTTCTCATAAGTCTGTGTGCGGTCAGAATATTAATTGTTCACTGGTGTTATTGTAGATAGTGGATAATTACATGTACTTATAATTTTCAAACTCTGTTCATGTTGCTGTGATGTATTATTGCATGCTGTTATGTATTACATTATCTCGTCAGTGTTTGACCATATCAATCATTATTACCATACAGATGTACACCTGCAGATTAGGTGTGTATCCAGTCTCGTGTATGCTAGTCAGTTTGAGTTGTGATTGTAGTACCCTTAGTTTACAAGGAAGATGTTTCTGTGATGTGCACTGAAATTGACAATACTGTTCAAATGGCAGTTTTAATCATTAATTGGTACCGAATTTTTGTGTAACAGTGAGAATGCTATCTATTTTATCTGATAAAGTTTGTTGCACAAACTACAGGATACCAGTAGGCTACAAAAAACAGGAGAATATAGACCTTGTATACCGCAGTGTGTACTAGAAACTGGTGATTCAATGCATGTGTATGTGCTATGGTAATGTCTGTGCTAATAGTTAGTTTCTGGTAGTATATTTTTTGTCATAAACTTTTGGAAAGATATTAAGTAAAACTTAAAACCTGCCATTGTGAATTATTGAACAGCTCTCCCATCTCCCCATATCACTGTTGCAGCAATCTGATATTTTGATAAGGAAACTGAATCATTTGTTATCATTATAATCAAATCCCATTAATAAAGATGATGCATTCACTAATTGTTTGTTTAAAGTTGAGTCAGCGTTATAAACGAGCTTAATACCTGATGTGTACTGAAAACTGATGGTTCAATTTATTTTGTAATACTGTATCTCTGAATTTAAATTTGGACTGTTCACACCTAGCATGATATTATTATGTAATTTGTTTGACTTTTAAAACTATTTACTCTTGTATGTGTATTTCTTGTGTGAAACTTCTGTGTCATCTTATTACTTATATATGTATTTGAAGGAGTGTTTAAATTTTTACTTTTTACTTTATTTCACCAAGACTTCCAACATACATTAGCACCTATTGTTAACTAATTATTTATTAGTTTACCAATATTTTATACTAATGAAGCCATACTTGTTATATTTTGCATTGTTTTTTAAATTTGATATTTAATTTTACCTTTCAATTACTTAAATGCATTTCACGTGACATTATGTGTAATTGATTATATCATAACATTTATACATACATCAAAAAATGTCTTTTGTGAAACAAATACCTACAGAGTACTTATTATTCTTATTGCTTTCTACTTAATGTTTGTTTTACTTTATCATAACATGTATGCATCTAAAAAAATTGTGAAAGAAATATCTACTGATTGATTATTATTCTTATTACTTACTAGTTATATTAATGTTTGTTAGATTTGAAGTAAAAAATAGTAATAAGTGTGACGTTAACCCAACAACTGGATAATAGATCCCAGTGAACACGAAACAGTTGTATAACATTTGTACAATGTTGCACCAACATCAGAGACATTGAGCCGACATTGTACAAATGTTATCCACATGTTTTGTGTTTGCAGGGTTGTAGCTTTGTAGTCATGCATCTTTTTAAACGGGTGTTCACATTTTTGTCTCTAAGGGAAGTTACTATATAATATTGACAATTGATCATCGATTCTTTACAGAAATTATGGATTATTAAGCAAATTATCAGCATCTGACAATTATTTTATTATGCAGTGTACTGTGTTGATAAAAAAAATGTCATTATAAGTTACCTCTTTAGGTATTTTATTATTGATATAATATTTTTGTTGAACCTCAATTAAGAGATTTTTAACTGTTTTGTGGCTTTTGTGCTTTCTTGCACATCAAAATTTACATATCAAGTAGTGACGATGGTGACACTGGTGCAATATTTTTCACTTCACTGTATTTTTAGCTATGATATGTCTCTCTTTGTCAAGGTACATTCTATCAGAGATAAAATTTGAGATAGGATTTGGGGGTAAAATGTATTTCCTCCCATGCAGAAAAATTTGTTATTCTATGGCTAAATTGATATGTGTATGCCTCTATCATGTATTACTCTATTTTATTCAAACCTTTTACAAAAATGTACCTACCGGGAACCTTTTATTATTTTTTTCTAGTTCAATAATTGAACTAGAAAAAAATAATAACTTCAATTACATGTAGTACCATCGTAATAAGCACCAAAATAGATGAATTCATAATGAGAAAATGTGCTGCCATGTTTTATGGTGGATATTTGAATTATAGCCAGTCACATTTATATTCTCAAAGACTTTATATGAAATGTTCACCTACATTTTATACTGTGGCAATCATAACACTTCCCTAGTCATTTAATAGATTTTTTGTTAATTGAAAGATAATGTGATGCACATTTCTGCAACAGGAGTTGATGTAATTTGTATTTGCTAACAGCAGACATGCCAATGTTATGACCCATATGTAATATTTTTATCATGTGATTGAATTTGTGTATATGTACATTGCTTTCAAATTTTGTTTCTAATATTAGCTACTAGAGGCATCATATAAATTGATGTTTTGCAATTGTTGTGATGTTCCCGTACACATATCCAAAAGCAGCGGGTTTAATATTGAATTTGTAATAAAAACCGTACCGGGTAATTCAAATTCCTATGTGATACCAGAGCTGTTATATTTGATGAAACAATCCGAATAGAGTCATTTTCTTGTTGTCATAATATATAAAATATATTATTTATATATACTGAATATAAATAATATAACATAAAAACATGATCATTTGCATAATCTTTGATGTCAAACTTCTATTTTCCATTGTGCAGTTGTACTTATTCCATGACTTCTACTTGTACATCATGACTTGTACATCAAGACTGAAAAAGATGTGTTTTGCATTATCAGAATCACATTTTCATAAGTCTCGTTAACAACAGTAGCTAGCAAGCAACGAGTAAAGGTCCGAGCGTCATTCTCACCACCGAGGTTAAACAATGGCCGCAGGAATATACTATCCGTCATTAGGTGGGTATAGAGAACTACACTTGGAACTGAGTGCTTGTAAGAAGGGAGACCAGATTAGTGTGTAGTCACGCTAGTTAACTGTCATGCTCTCTCCAGCAAATGTGCCAAACAGCTACTGTATATTCGACATTGTATACCAGACCACCATGTGTCGTTAGTCCAGCCCCGTCTTAAAATATTAAAACTTTCAGGCCAGAGTTTACCTTTGTCATCTACATCCACAACAAGTCGAGAATTGCTGTCGCAATTCTCGACTTGTAGTGGATGAAGATGACTTTAAGTGGGTGACAAATAAAAAAGAAATATTGTTGTTATTAAACAGTTGAGACGAATTTTGGTTCTAAAACCCCTAGGTTTTAGGAAATTAAGTCATTCTTCAGAGATGTTAAATGATGCTTTGATGCATCGTGAGGGCTTCAAGGGTTTACCCTCTACCATCCAAGCAAACATGATACCTTGGCCCAACATTAGTTTACTGTTGGCCCACTGTCTACGACGTTGGCTCAACAATAAAACCAACATTGGGCCAACATCTCATGTTTGCTGGTATGCTAGTGATGTGATTATGTGTCACAGGGCTTTTTTTCAATACAGGTAATTTAAAAAAAAATGATACCACTTATCCAGATAAGGATGTTTTTTATTTGATACATTACACTTCGTTATTTGACAAAATAAGGTAATTTTTATCCACTGTCAGGTGGTTATTTATTATCCTGCAAGCAGGGTAGTCTTTTTCATCTTGTATAAAAGCGCCAGAGAATGATTTTCATTACAAATATTTTATTGTGCACATTTTACCTGCAAACTTGAGACGTAAAAGCAATGGCCCAATTTAACACTGGGACAAGTTGTCATGTGTCGAAATAGATGTTATATTTATCATGTGTCGAACTTCCACTATATACATGGATATAGCTTTTATATCGTGCCATGTAATAAATGTTCATAGTCAATATCAGGCTGCCTTTCCATTGACCTGATTTGGTGAGCGACGCGATGCAGTCCGACAGACGTGCTGCGGAATTAAAGATTTCAGCAGTTAAACCATTTGGCATGTTATGGAATTCTAAAACTCAAAGGGACCGTCCAGACCTAAGTCACCACAGCTGCTTATTTGGATGTGGCAATGGAATGGTCTCTTCCAACGGTACATCGCATGTGGTCGCCCAGGTTGCCATTTAATCACATCAGTGGAGCTGCAGCTCATTGTATCTCTAAATGTGTTTGATGTATTCTATGTTACTAACATTATGTAGAGTTTATTTTCTGTAAGGGACTCTGTGTATTGTTGAATTGACATTATCGCTTGAAATGCCAAATATATTGTGAATTTTCTGTCACTCAAACTATATACCGTTCCAATACTGAAATTTCAAATTTTTCATAACTGAGAGTTAATCTTCATTCTTAAAAAAATGGTTTTAGACATTTAACTCTTACAGCGTGAGGATTGACTTTAATCGTCAGAATCTGACATCTGTAGACGTCAGATTCTGACAACTAAAGTCTGATGTCTGTAGACGTCATATTCTGACGACTAAATTCGATCCCACACTGTAAGAGTAAACATATTTCTAATGGCAGTAGACCCGTAACATAGGTATTCAAATTAATCGGGAAGAGCTAACTGAGACATTTATGATGATTTCAAATTAATAAAAAGCCTTTGCTCTCCATGGTTTATGCAAAATTAATTCTGTGTTGTAAGTGTTAAATTGGTTGATAGTATCAGTTATAATAAGATATAACTATAAGTCTAATCACGTCTATGGCCGTTTTCAGCTTTTTTATTTTTCCTTCAAACAAGGAAATGTGAAGAAACAATATGAATTTGAAATCATCATAAATGTCTTAGTGGGGTCATTCCAATTCATCGAAATACCTATATTATGGGTCTACGGCCATTAGAAAAAATTTTAATCATACAGTGTGAGGATAGACTTTAGACATCGGAATCTGACGTCTACAGACGTCAGATTGTGACGACTAAAGTTGATCCACACACTGTAAAGGTTAAATTTGCTAGACTTGCATATATTTTGCTTCAAATTCTACAAATGTGACTAATTTTTGCCCACTTGGAAGCTGGAAGACCCTCAAAAAGTGGTTGAAAATTACTCACATTTGCTTCAAGGAACTAGCTCGGGCTAAAATCCTAAAAAAAATTGTGATTTTATTTTGGCTTATCAATATGACCATATGATGTAAACATGTCCATAGACGAAATTCACTGATTTCTTATTTTGGACAACCATGTCAAAAATAAGAAATACGAAAATTTCCTCTCTATATCTAGCCTAACTGGTAAATGTGCAGCACAAAAATTAAAAAACTTTTGCAGTTCTAGTCTATGGACATGTTTACATCATATGGTCATATTAATAAGCCAAAATAAAATCACCAATTTTTTGATGAATATAGCCTGAGCTAGTCCCTTTAATTTGAGACCAAACATTTGAATATCTTCATGTTTGAGCAGCCATTTGATTCCCAGCGACAGTGATTTAATCTGCTAATAAACCAGATTAAAGACGATTATTTAAAGGGTTGAGATAAAAAACTTTTAAAACTGAATAGAAATAGAAATAATTGAAAGATTATACCAGCAAACACGGCACTGTTACAATGTTGGCCCACCATCTTTGATGCTGGACCAACATTGAAACAGCATTGGGAGAATGTCCTGTGTTTGCTGTGATCCCTTCATACTCTAAGTATTGTAAGTTATTATGTATGTAACTAGGCCCAGTAAATAGTCGGCATGTCCTGGGCTTCCATGGTAGCACATTCAGATCAGCTGTGGAATAGTAATGAAATGTGGGTAGCTGTTTCAACTCTGGCTTGATTGAATTATGCTTGGCATGGATAGTGGTTACGCATATAAAGTGCTACAAACTGGTCAAAGGCTATGGAGTGTGCATTGTTGCATAATGGTAGTGGGCAGCATAAAGAACCCTTTGAAGTTACAGGACGGAAGTGAGGCCTAAACTTTGGACTCCTGCCTGCTGTGATAAGAGTGCAGAAAGTCACACTCAATTATCTCAGTTATAATTTAATACAGTTAGGCCTATATCTTCTCAGAGACTGGTCTAACTTGTAAACAATATTTGAAAAGCGGCATAAAGTCAATTACCGGTATAAAACATTATAGATATATACTGGTTCACCTGAGTCATATGTTGGATGTAACCTCAGTGTTTGAACCACAGTGAGTAGCCTACAGTGGTGCTTGAATTATCTTTTTGTTGTTATATTAATACATGTATTAAATATATGTACATATGTATTTAAATATCAGTCGGTGCTTTTTGTAGATAAAAATATGATGTATATGTTACAACATAATTATGATATAAAAACCAACATCATCGTCGCAATGCACTACAATGCTGGTTTAACAAGGCTGACAACATATGGTTAGTGTATTGTTGCCAAACACAATTAGTTCGGAGGCATAATGTGAAAGTCTCCACAGCACATCTTAGCAATCAAAAATCAAAAAGTCCAAACGTTTTTATAATCAATTTGATTAAATGTGTAATAATCTGAAATAGACTACAAGTATATTAATTGTGCTCAGACAAATTAAGAAGTATGGTGTGGTATAAGAAGTTCTTTGAAATGATAGTGGGTGTTTCAGAACCTGAAAGTATATGTACCTGAATTCGACAAACAATAGTCAAAGCCTTGCAAATATTTGAAAATTTGATTTACTTTAACAAATTAGTAATTCGATTAAAATTAATGCTGCTTTGACTTTTTAACCCCTTAAGCCCCCACGATGTATTAGAGCCTAATTTCACACCCTTGAAAACAGACTTAATTTTCCTACAACAAAGGGTTTTAGAACGAAAATCTCTGTGAAACTGGTTACCAATACATGTACATGGCAATTTTTTTTAAACCACATCAAGTGATCTTAATCGACTACAAGTCGAGAATTGCGACAGCAATTCTTCTCTTGTAGTGGATGAAGATGACAATGGTAAATCCAGGCTTGAAAGGGTTAAATTGATCCCCAGCAATGCATGTAACCATATAACAAAGCAGCACCATCCAATTGGTCACCAATGGCACAAAGTGCCCTCTCCACATGTGATAGCTTATTGTGTTTTAGTTTAAAATACGGCCAATGTACTTAATAATTGTGCCATTATGACAATCTTTCATGAATTATTCTGAATTTCAGAATTTCATTCGAAAAGATGGAAGTGTTAGTCTCTGTTATGCCACCTAATATCTAAAGGATAGTATAGGTCTAGATACAAGTTATAATATGAAACAACACGTGAAATATTCATGTATTTATTGATGTTTATGGAATAAACCTATCATTGTGGGTAATTCAAATGTTAGTTTGATTAAAGTGTTTTTCCTCATTTTAAAAGGAAACTGGTTATTAATAGCTTGTCAATGACAGCTGACTTTCCAGGAAAATGTGAACATTTTACTGGAGTAAGTAGTGTTCGCCCACAAATGGGTTATTGTTGTTAGACTGTTTTTATACCCCTTATCAATATTAGCTTCTGCTGTTACGAGTTGTTTTTTCACCTATGTATTCGACTGGTGACATCTGATCTACATTGTTAATATGTTCCATTGTGCTGCACCCCGTATATTACATGATGTTGTTTTGTTTTAAGTATTATGACATTATATTTATTATTATATTAATGATACTTTTATTACCAAGCTGTACACCATACAAGTATGCACCTTTATCATAGTATTTATTCTTTGACCGATGCCTATGTTGAGAGCAGGCATGAACACCATAAGAGTATCTTCGTTTTATCACAGTTACTTAATCTTGCATGTTAATTTATTGACGTTGAACCTGAATACATAGCAACACTTTTTTTTATGAATATCTAGTTGTTACTGTTATGCGTATTAGTGAAAACTGATTACTGGTTTTGATTTTAGAAAACCCGATAAGCATGGCTTGATGTGGATAGACTTTTAATTACATCTGTAATATATTTCACCCTGTTTCTTGTTGACGCATATCTGACTGCACAGTTTAATAAATTTATGTTGTTGGCATTGTGTCTAATATTATATTTACGGGGGGGGGGGGGGGGTAGCATGCATGTCATATCTGCCGCGCAATTAGCCCCACAACGCGTCGACGGTTGCCAATTTATCTCACCTTGCTAATGCTTCACATACAAGTGCAACGTTATCACTGAAATTTCAAAAATCATGACTTTTTATGACCAAATTTTTCATGACGAAATAACACCAAACGTGATTTTTTTAATAATTGAATCATGAACACAGGGGCGGATCAAAACGGGGGGTTCAACCCCCGCCTTTAACCCCCCCTCCCCCCCACACTTTATAAATTATAATCTTATCTAAGGGTTTCCTTGTGAGCTGTTAACACAATGAGGGACAAACCTTGCCTACTATGCCTTAGATTTCAATAGAAAGCCTTTGCCTTTGGAATTCATAAATTTTCTCCGGGGGAATGTCCCCGGACCCCTCTATAGTGGAACGTTCTTTTGGCAATTTTTTTTTTACCAAAGGTCAAGGTCTAAGACTAAAAAAAAAAATAGCTAGCGTCATAAATTCAAAAATAATTATTGGATCTCTCAATTTTTTTATGTAAAGTCACCCAGGAGTATGGAGATGCCCTGATTAGATTTTCGGACTGTTATTGGGGGTGTATATAACAAATGTGGAGAAAGTGAGTTTTTTTAACACCCATTTTTAACACCCAAAGTTATTTCAGGATTATTTTCCATCCAAACTTGCTTTCACACGGGTGAAACCTAGTTTTGATTATTGGTTGAAAGTCGAAAATCTGATCAGGTCCTCTCCATTCTCCTGGGTGACTTGACATAAAAAAATTGGGAGATGCAATAATTATTTTTGAAGTTATGACGTTAACTATTTTTTTTTATCTCAGACTTTGACTTTGATAAAAAAAAATTGCCAGAGGGGTTGAATGTTTGTATAAATTCTGAATTCTCATAGGCCCATAGAACTACCTCAATGGTAAGCCTAATAATAATTAGGCCGACGCGGTGCATGGTGCCTACCCAGCAAGTTTGATGCACTGACCTGTGTTGATTGGATGTTGGGTTAGCGCCGGAGACGGTGGACCAGCAATGACGCGGCATTGGGTTAGTCAAGTGCTGACTTTACAAACATTATTTCGTGATTGCACGGGCTAAAACAATGATAAAGTTTAATGTTGGACTTCTAGAATTGACGAATTTTTGGAAAAGCAGCTCCTATAAAATTCTAGGAATATTTTTGAGAAAAAGTTGGGAACCTGATTTTTTAGTTATCAATAACATTAGCCCACATTTAAATTTGGCCATGGCTGGTGTGCCAAACACGATTAGCCCGGTTCCCAAGCAGAATTAAGAGTTTTAGGTTGTCTAATTAGCATATACAAAAGGGCCGCTAAATTGACGATTTTAGGCATTTTGTGAGGAAATACATAACCATCCCACGTAAAATAGAGACTGTTATTAGGGGTATATATAAAAAATGTTGAGAAAGTAAGTTTTTTATCACCATTAAGTTATGTGAAATTATAACATAGAACCAGCATTGGGTGGGTACATCGTGTTTACTCATAGGCACCCACACCCACCCCTCTACACTATATAAATATGTATATATAGTGTGGAGGGGGGATGGGTGTGGAAAGGGGGTGCCTATGGTTTACTCAAGGGACATGTGGCACCGTTGAGGCATCACAGCACGCTTAGCCTAGGCTACCCTGTGCAATCTGGCTGGTAATCCTGGCGGCAGACCATGTGCGGCAATGTAAGCTAATTTCGCCTACATTCGATTTTCTTCTTTTATATATATTTGTTACTTAACTTAGAATCAATGCTATAAAGTAAGCTTTTACAACTGTTATTGATAATGACGCATTGCTTTTACGCATTACAGTTATTCCATGAAATTAGAATAAATAAAATAATTATATCAGATTCACCTTTGAGCATTACTCAAGGTCATCAAACTTAAGCAGCAGCCATTAAACTTTTTGCTTATTCGATTATATGGTCTTATTTTGACCTCGGAATAAGGTCGTGACACAATTTATTTATAGGTTTTAGAAATTTGTATTGCTAATACCTGATAATAATCATTGCAAAAATTTCACGCTTTCACTTTCAATGAGTTATAATAGTGCTCGTGTGATCATCGGTGACCAATCAGAAATGAAATTTCTAACGCTCAGAGAAGCATCGCCGTAGCACCGCCGATGCTTCGCAGAGCAGTTCGGGAACATCGGCGATGGATCACCAATTATAAAGCCATCAGCGATATCATCACATAGAATATAGGCCTACATCGCCGATGTTTACACGAGCCTGTTGAGATCATCGCCGATGTGTCTAGAACATTTTGAACCTTGGTGTACCTCGCCGAATGTTTGCGACTGGTCGTCACCGTTCGACGATATATCGCCGATGGTTTTGTTCTTGGCGTCGAAACATTTGGAGAAAATTTCAATGCATGCATTGAAATTTTTCTCTATGTCCCGATGCCTTAATTGGCGAATCATGGCGATGACTCGGCGATGACAGGCGTTAAAGTGAGTCAGGTGTGCTCCTCTATAGGCCTCTACAATAAAATATGCATGGTGCAATAGTCATACATGATGGGGCGACAAGAAAGGGATGGTTGTAGGCCTATCACATGCATTTAAAAAAATATTTCTGATATAATCACTGTAGTACAGCTGCTGACTCAGCAAACACGAAACTCATTTTGGCCCACTGTTTGGCCAGCGTCGTAGACGGTCGACCAACATTGCATGTGTCTGAGTGTCGTATTTGCTGGGAAGGCGATATAGATTGTGATAAAAGCACCAAATTTCACACACGGGTCCCTTTTGATACTCTGAATCAGATAAGAGGAACACCCCTATCGATTTTGACCCGTGAAATGTCCTAATTTGCATATTTCAAAATGGCCGCAAGATTAATTGAATCAGGTTTGTTCTCGGCATTTTGTGATTTTATTTGCTTTTATGTATTCTACAATTGTTGTCTGAGTATTTTTGGATATATTTCTGATGCTTTTTTAAACCGAAAATCCCCAAATTAGAATTATCATATGCAAGGATTTCATTAAAGTTAAAATTTTCATCATAACATGGGCGGGGGCCCTAGGGTAGTGGTTAGCACCGCTGCCTTTCACGCCAGAGTTCGGGGTTCGGTTCCCGGACTCGGCGGTTTGAAAGAAACAAAAATGTTTCTTCCCCATCCACGTGTGAAAGTCAGTATTGCGGGGAGCCTCCGTGACCGAGAAGTAGCGTGCTCGGCCTCAGACCGCCAGGGTACGAATTTCGAATCCTGTGTCTGGAGGACAGTGTCATCTCAATCATCTCACCATCCTCAGGAGGTTCTCCTGGCCCAGTTTAGCCTATATGTGCACAAAGGTGGCCTAAAGCCCGATTCATTTATTTCATCATAACATAATAATTAACTGCACACACTATTTAATTGAAGCTAAAATAGTGATTAATCAAACATCCTCAATAGTTTCGTACATTTTTTTTAGATAGAAGCCTGGACAAAAAGCTCGTGAGTTTTTTGTGGGATCGCATTTAAATTTGCAATGAGTTCTCAAAAAAAAATCACGATATGATGAACAGAAATGTATTGAAAATATATTGGTTGGCACTTTTTTACTTAAAATTGTTGGTGTAAAATAACATAGGGGCCTACGTAGGGCCTACATAGTGTAGACACAGCTCATTTTTACTCACAACATGTCTTCATGAATATACCTTCATGCACTCGTATTTGAGTTGTTCCCTCAGGAAAAACAAACATCTCTATTTTTCCTTCATGCTAAGATATACGAGAAATATGTAATGTCTACATGTACATACCTCAGTAGGCCTATCGTCTAAGAAACTAGGGAGGGCTCAGGCTGGTGAAAGAATCGAGAAGGCGGAAGGGGTATACGTACAGATACGCGACGTCGATTAGTTTCAAAAAATGCCATCACAGAATGTTAAATACAGGTGCTGACCGTGTAGCCAATACAAATCCACATCAGAGAAATTAAAACTACTTCAACGGTTGTGTTATGTAGCCTACCAGTCCATATGAAAATGTTAACACATTAGTCATTTCACTATGAGGATGCTCGTGAATCATGCTTGTCATCTCATATATTGAAGACACGATAAATTTGTGATACGAACCACACAATGAACTGTAGGTAATATCTGGTGATAGAATTAGTCGTTTGTGGGCAGAACATTGAAAATCAGAGATTCGAAGCATTATCACTGGTGATGAACTCAAAAAGAAAATATCATAACTTTATTGTAAATTCAGATACTCGTGTACAAGTTCCTGTGTATATATTTATCAGTATGCTGATACTTATAAACAAAATTTAGAAACTTTAAGCTGTGTAGTGTAAATACAGCAATAGATGTATTATTTCGGCGAGACTGTACAACTTGTACAGTCCTACTCCAACGTCTACATATCAGGATGGACATATCTGGTGGAAGATATTAAAAACTGATTTTAAGCGTCCTAATCCACATACCTGGGGTGACGGAAAAACATGCGATAAACGGATGCATGTGCTGGATGACTCAACCAGAAGTGTATAAAACTCCCCACAAAACTAGTTGCCCAGAGTACCGCAAATGAAAACGGCAAATTAAACTTATAATAGGCCAATGCATGTGCTGATTTTTAAAATTCGACTAAGACAATCGTGCACTTAGATAGAATTGCACCACTACAGCTGCATCACCTTATATCACTGGCTATTTAAACAAAACAATCAGGAACTTATGTAACTTATGCAATTTATGTAAGGCGAAATGTTGCCCAACACAGATTTGTGGTACTGTGTGCGTTTTTATTGAAAATACTAACAAGAGCACACTCGACAATAGCCCGCCGCCATTATTGAACTTGAAGTCATTATTGCGGTCACAAGGGCAAATTATTGACATAAGATGCGAAAAAGGACAATAAATCGGCCATTTTGAATTTTTTCTCAGCCATTATTGAACTTGTCCAAGAACTACTTATTAGTAACATGCATAATAAATTTGAAGAGGATACGTGAAAAACTTTTCAAGTTATCGCGCCCACAAGGTAAAATTATTGACGTAAAATGCGAAAAATCACAATAAATCGGCTATTTTTTTTTTTTTTCAGCCATTATTGAACTTGTCCAAGAACTACTTATTAGTAACATGCCGCAATAAGTAGGCCATTTTGAAATTTTTCCCGGCCATTATTGAACTTGTCCGAGAACTGGTCATTAGTAACATGCATAACAAATTTGGGAAGGATACATAAAAAAAGTTATCGCGCCACAAGTAAATGTTAACGCCGACGTCGAACTTCAATTGCAATAGCCCCCCTTTTTTAATTAAAATTAAAAGGCGGGCTAAAAATCGGAAATCCGTCACTTTGTGTGTGAAGTCTCGCCCCTTTATCTGAGTTTTGGCCGTTAAATAAACTTGAATATTTAGATATAGTAGGTATAGGCCTAAAGATTATAAAATATTATTGAAGATACAAAAAATGCCACGAGATGTTATTGCAATATTTTCATTCCACTTTGTTCATGGCAGCCATTTTGGAAAAATGCAGATTGGTATAATTCACAGGTTAAAATAGCTTTGGGGTTACATAACATTCTATCTTCAATCAGAAAATTATTTGAATATGATGTTTGTTGCCTTTTTGCATTCCGTTTTCCTAATTCTATCCAAATATACTAAGATACAATTAGGCCTACATGGGTCTTATTCTGTGAAACGCAGTGACGTCACTTGAAACCGTTTTGAATGGGAGCTGGGTGAAAAACAAGATTATGTAAGACCCCCTCCCCCATATTTTATTGTATCAGCTGGCTCGGTGAAAATGAAGGAGGTCAAGGTCGAGTTTTACAGAATACATAGAAGTAAAAAAAATCACAAAATACAAAAGGTTCGCCACAGGGAAGGTTCGCCACAGGAACGCTCGCCACAAAATTTGAAGGTTCGCCACAGCTTTGGAAGTTATGCCACAAATGTCATAGGAAGGTTCGCCACAACGTTAGAATGCATTATAAAATAGCGAAAACAAAAGTATATTTAAATTTTTGAACATTAGTCATAATTATATTAGATCTGTAGGCCTATATTAGATAAAGAATCATTATGGATATTCGAAAAAAATACGGTAATAAAACTGGTACGGTATATGAATAAATGTGATTACATTATTTATATGCTAGTATATGATTAGGCGTAAATGTGGTTAAATTATTTGCAGTAACCGTTACTTAACAAAAAGACCTTTTAACAATACAATTAAATGTGATGATTTTTTTTGCAATAACAGTAGGCCTACGTAACAAAAATATCTTTTAACAATTTGATTAAATGTGATTATTTTTTTTGCAATAACAGTTAGGCCTACTTAACAAAAATATATTTCAACAATTAATACGGTCCATATTCATGGAAAAATATTAAAATATAACCAGGGGTCTAACTGTGAACTCACAGCTGGAGCATGTGTCAACAGCTTTGATGAGTTGCGAGTCATTGGTGAACTCACCCGCTCCACACGTTGCACCTCAGGTGTTGTGGTGAGGACTTTTGTGAGTCGATCGCTAATTCAGACCTGTCAGCAAGAGCCGCTCGTAAAATGTCAACAGCTTCGATGAGTGGTTAATTCGCTCCACTAATGCTCGCGAAATGTCAATGAAAAATATAATGCGTTCAAAGGTTCAGAAACCATTGCAATTTATTATTTCATAGAAAATAAACAAAGTATTGAATGTCGCTTTTCTCAGTGTCATTCATTCAAGTTCCTATATTCTTGATATATTGACCTAGGCTAATAGGCCCTACATGGTTTATGTGTGACAAAAAACAATGCAAGCACAATTATCAGGATTATGTTTTATTACATTTTATTACATATATTTATTTAACTCAGTCGCCGACACCACATTTGCGATTAAAACAGAAAAAATAAGGTAACTATCAGTAACAGTATATTTATTTTAACAACTAATCCGCCGGCATCATGATTTACGGGAAACGTTATTATCAGTAACAGCTATCTTGTAGTAGGCAAATCTCCTAGAATTTCTGATTTTTAATATTATAAGTAACCTATAGGCCTAGTCGACCGTTAAGAAATATAAAATATTTATAAAAGTGATAATCTCTAAAGACGCCGACTTGTGAAAGCCGTGAGTGTTCGTATGGAAATAAATATATTTTCACATTCAATAAACAGTGGTAACCTGTTTTATAATACATCCTAACGTTGTGGCGAACCTTCCCATGACATTTGGGGCGAACCGTCCAAAGCTGTGGCGACGTTCCTATGGCGGACCTTCCCTGTGGCGAACCTTCCTGTATTCCATGTGACGGGTCAAAATCGAGTGGGGTGTTCCTCTTATATGATTTAATAGTAGATGAAAAGGTACCCGTGTGTGGGCCCTATAATTTGGTGCTTTTATCACAGCTTGGAAGCTGTAGGCTACTAATGATATTATTATTGAATTGTGACATTGTTTTTATTTTGAAATATACAGCTTACATGTATCAAACATTTTTTCTTTGTTTGCTCTTGTGAGGTTACGGTTGAAATGTCCACATAAATTACTTGCCGCTATGTTGCTGAAGATATCCTGACTGGAACACTGTTAGATATTAAATGTAAAAAAAACGTCGTCAAGCTTATGATCAAACAAAAATGTCAAAAGGGCATTTGCTGGGTAGATTTTATTTGTACATTTTATTGAAAAAACATCCCATTTATACCACAGTTCTTTGATGACTTTTTTTTGGGTGACAAACTAGCCATCAGATGAAACACCAAACACATTCAAGTATAAGAAGCTGTTCAGTTGAAAACCTAGCAATTAGATGAAACAGTACATAACTAAATATAGTATCGTAGTAGTAGAATGTTTGATTTTCTAAAAAAATATGACATTTGCCCTAATAAGCTATGATGTGGAATACACTATTCTCCGATTGAACTTCATTTAGATGTATTACAATACAGAACGTCACAGTAGGAGGCAACCTCGTGGTCATTGTGTGAAAAATGGCGCTTCTCCCACTTTACACAGTGGACATAAGGGTATTGTACCTCAATCCCAACAACATATCCATGGCATCACTGTCAATGTTGCTTGCTAGCTTACATTGCTGCCTGGTGATTATGAACACGATATAGTTTGTTTGATTACTAATTTCACAAAAGCAATCAAGCTCTCCTTTTCTGTATGCTAATATATAGCACATTGTTCCCTCTTATGAAGGCATCGCCATATTTGTTTTTCAGCTGTCCATTAACATACTCCTCTGTTTGTTCCAAAGCAATGTTCATGTACCCATCCAGACACGCCAATACTCCTCTGTAATCCACACCAGAATTCAGCTTCACCACAACAGGACGACCAATAATCTGCTTGAGAAAATCACTAGGGGTCTGTTTCTTACTCATGATGACAGCTTTTTCCACCTGTGAAGACAATAATAATATTAGTGATACAAAGTACTGAACATTCATATCATGAATTTGTGAATAAGATACAGGAATATTTCAAATATATTCTGCTCCATGACCCATCTTCAGAAGCGAGAGAAAAGTGACAAGACTAGTACCTTGATAACAAATTAGTAAAAGATCACAGGGTTTCTTGGAGGATTTTGTGTTTTTGGGGAATTGAGAGTCATTGGGTTAGGCGCTGCTGTGCGAGCGGAGTTTTTTTTTGAGGGGGGGGGGGGAGTGTGGGACACCCCCCCTCCCCTAAAAAGGTCTTCAGGAAACCCTGACCTGTATCATGACAGCGAGAGATGAGCCGTAAGACATTTACAACTGATATGATTCACTCCCTGTTATGGTGTTTGTGTTGGTCATCACAGCACCTGGCTTGACACAAACATGTGGCTATCACATGTCTTTCACACCATCACCAATTTTATAGTACGCCTACAACTTTCCACTTGGAAGTTTCTTTCCCAATCTTCTCTCCAGTGTTATCATAGGAGCAGCACCCTTAGGCAGGTTCCACGATAATATATACCACCTACCTTCCAATATTTGAAATTTCTAGTAAAAGATGTGATTGAGGAGTTTTCACTTGTTACGAGCTAAAATAGCAATTTTAATCCCTTACAAAAAATGAAATGAACCCGAGTGTTAATTATCACAACACTTCACCGGAGCAGAATTAGTGACCTATTTGTGAAGAAGCCATATCATGTGATTTTTATTTTACCATATGTATATATGTGTCTGAACACTTCAACCACATGTAGTTCCCAGGCTCCTGTGGTACTGAATGTATGCCATGCATGACTGCCCATACCATGAAAACATTTGGGTTTTAAATGCGCACTTCGCAGGCATTAACTTAGTGGTATCGATTTATAGTGCCTTCCACTGAAATTTACAAATCAATTTACCTTTGCTATCCCATGACTACATGTGATACGGAAAAATATGTGTTTGGGTCCCAGAGTCTAAAATTTATATTATTCTCAGAAACTGAACGGCCTTGAAGGCGTGACCTTGTGTGCGAACTAGGTAATAGAAAGGCAGTTTGGTCCTGATTTTTCACTATGTCAAGTATAAAAAGTAGCGACGGTAAAACACATCCCCTGAAGTAACATTATGCTTTAAGTCGCTATAAACATGACAGACTAATAGGAACATTATCTCTTTTCGTTCATTTTATGTTTTTTTCACTCCGGAAAGATTGTTTGTCGGCTATAAACGACATTCATTCAACACAAGAGCACAACTTTTAGGAGTGCTGTGTGTAGGCCAAAGTTGCCATAGTAGCACTTGTGACCTCGTGTGTCCAAAGCGAATCATGTTGCCTGCAGATGCCATGTTATTCAACTTTGTCTGCAATTTGCGTGCATATAATAACAAAAATTGTGGTTTTTAGTGTTGCTATATGCGGCTAAATATATGTTAAAATACACATTGGTTTTGAAATGTTATGTTATGACGCGAATCTGGCAAAAACGTAGATTTTCAAGGGGATGTCCCAACTTTCTGTCATTAAATCAGTACATTGTATAGTATAATCCCTTTGACAGCCCAGACGTTGTTGTCGCCTAATAGCTATCCCACAGTAAACGCTGACCTGTGATGATGTAATACGGTTTCTGAGAATTTAAAAATCTGTGATAAAGTTGTGTTCCATCTTTCATCAGTTTAAGATAAATAATATTTTTTTCTAGACTAAGTTTGGCTGGATAATTTATTAGTGGCAGATTATTTTCATATATCTAAAAAGACATCATATCAGATATGCATGGGAATATAATGGCTGAGAAAATTGCAAGGGATTAAGGGAGGGGGCCCTAGGGTAGTGGTTAGCACCGCTGCCTTTCATGCTAGAATTGGGAGTTCGTTCCCCGTCTCGGCGGTTTGAAAGAAACAAAAATGTTTCTTCCCCATCCACTCATTAAAAACTCCTGTGTCTGGAGGGCATTGTGGGGAGCCTCCGTGAATGAGAGGTAACGTGCTCGGCCTCAGACTGCCAGGGTTCGAATCCTGTGTCTGGAGGGAAGTGTCATCTCACCATCCTCAGGAGGATCTCCTGGCCCAATTTAGCCTGTAGTGTACACACATCAGTGTTATCGCGCCATGGGAGAGGGGTTGGATAGCATGCGCTGATTTGACGTCCTGGGGTAGTTTGTTCCAATCTCTGATGGTTCTGACGTAGAATATATTGTTAGCACCTGATCTGATGCGTGCGTCTGCTTTCTGCAGGTGGTGTGTTGGTAGGGCCACCTCACCGCAAGTTGCCTTGTATGTTCAGCATTGTAAGTCTCGCTGCAGTCCCTCTGGTCTAGAGTCCGAGTGTGTCCCATTTCAGATTTTTCACTATCTCCGCCGATGTTAGTTCACTTTCACATGTTTCATGCTTACTTCTATACTGGTTTGTCACAAAGCGTGCAGCTCTATGCTGTATCTTCTCCAGGCTGTTGATTTCAAATTGTGCACTGGGGTCACAGACAGATGAAGCATACTCCAGACCAGACCTCACCATGGATATGCAGCCGAGTTCTTTAAGGCGTTGAGGGCAACCCTTAAGATTGTGCCGGATAAACCCTTCAACCCCAAAGGTTATTTGTATCACTATTAATTATGTAAAAATCGCTGTAATCACAACAATATAGGCGTGTGACATATCAATATGATTGTAATTTCATCACAAACTCGGAAAAAGACTTCTTAAATGTCGCTAGCGGCGAAACCAGAAGCTAGATGTCAATGAAGCCTTTGACCCCAAGGTAATTTTTTATCACTATTACTCGTGAAAATCGCTTTATTCACAACAATATATTTACATATCAATATCACAGTAACTTAACCACAAACTCAAAAATATGAATTCTTAAGTGTCGCTAGATTTCGAACCAGAAGTTGGAGGTCAATGAACCCTTTGACCCCAAGGCAATTTGTTATCATTATTACTTGTGAAAATCACAATAATCACATCAATAGAGGCATTACCACGAACACAAAAATATAAATTCTTAAGTGTCGCTAATTTTGAACCGGAAGTTGGAGGTCAATGAACCCTTTGACACCAATGTAATTTTTTATTACTGTTTCTATATGAAAATCGCTATAAATACAACAATAAAGGCGTGTGACATATCAATATGACGATAATTTAATCATAAACTCGAAAATACACTTTCAAAATAAAATAATCTACAATAAATTGTTAATGTAAATGTGTAATGTGTAATGTGTAAATGAATTTAAGGATGATCTGACCAGGGATAAATAGGCAGTCTCCCTTAGTTTAGGGGGACATGCCTTCAGGTTTCTACGAAGGAAGCCCAGAGTGGAATATGCTTTACTTGTAATTTTGTTAATGTGGGCCACCAATTCCAGGGTCTCGCTAAGGCAAACACCAAGATATGGTGTTGATGAGACGTTCGCTAGTGTTTCGCCATTAAGGCCTAGAATTTTTACGTTTTGTTTTCAAGTCAGTCCAGCCCAGGTTCTGAATGAGAGATGTCACACTGGCTGTTTGTCTATAATTTTGGGTGACAAATCTTGCTGCTGATTTTGAATTTAAGGATGATCTGACCAGGGAGAAATAAGCAGTCTCCCTTAGTTTAGGGGGACATGCCTTCAGGTTTCTACGAAGGAAGCCCAGAGTGGAATTTGCTTTACTTGTAATTTTGGTAATGTGGGCCTCCAATTCCAGGGTCTAGCTAAGGCAAACACCAAGATATGGTGTTGATGAGTCGTTCGCTAGTGTTTCGCCTTTAAGGGTGTACTCAAATTCCAGGTTTTTTTAATTTCGGCCAGGACACCCTCAGGACCGAGCATTTCGAGAAGTTGAAACACATAAAAATTTAGCAATTGGAAACTTTGGGGATTAGGATCGTCAACACGTCGGTGGGGTGGGTGTCCTTAACATTAAAACATGGTGAAGCCTGTGACCCTGCGCGGAACTAACGTCGATACAACCTTCCTTTGGTTTCAACCTTAACATGATCGCCTATAGTCACACTGAGAGGGAAGAAACAAGTATATTTCTCTGAAAGACCCAAGTGGGATCAGAGTGATTCGAGCACAGGAGGCATGCATGACAGGCGTTAAAGTGAGTCAGGTGTGCCCCTCTATAGGCCTCTATAATAAAATATGCATGGTGCAATAGTAATACATGATGGGGCGGCAAGAAAGGGATGGTTGTAGGCCTATCATATGCATTAAAAAAACGGACGACCAACATTGCATGTGTCTGAGTGTCGTATTTGCTGGGAAGGCGATATAGATTGTGATAAAAGCACCACATTTCACACACGGGTCCCTTTTGATACTCTGAATCAGATAAGAGGAACACCCCAATCGATTTTGACCCGTAAAATGTTCTAATTTGCATATTTCAAAATGGCCGCAAGATTAATTGAATCGGGTTTGTTCTCGGCATTTTGTGATTTTATTTGCTTTTATGTATTCTATAATTGTGTCTCAGTATTTTTGGATATATTTCTGATGCTTTTTTAAACCGAAAATCCCCAAATTAGAATTATCATATGCAAGGATTTCATTAAAGTTAAAATTTTCATTATACCATAATAATTAACTGTACACACTATTTAATTGAAGCTAAAGTAGTGATTAATCAAACATCCTCAATAGTTTCGTACATGTTTTTTAGATAGAAGCCTGGACAAAAAACTCGTGAGTTTTTTGTAGGATCGCATTTAAATTTGCAATGAGTTCTCAAAAAAAAATCACGATATGATGAACAGAAATGTATTGAAAATATATTGGTTGGCACTTTTTTACTTAAAATTCTTGGTGTAAAATAACATAGGGGCCTACGTAAGACCTACATAGTGTAGGCCCAGCTCATTTTTACTCACAACATGTCTTCATGAATATACCTTCATGCACTCGTATTCGAGTTGTTCCCTCAGGAAAAACAAACATTTCTATTTTCCATTCATGCTAAGATATACGAGAAATATGTAATGTCTACGTGTACATACCTCAGTAGGCCTATCGTCTAAGAAACTAGGGAGGGCTCAGGCTGGTGAAAGAATCGAGAAGGCGGAAGGCGTATACGTACAGATACGCGACGTCGATTAGTTTCAAAAAATGCCATCACAGAATGTTAAATACAGGTGCTGACCGTGTAGCCAATACAAATCCACATCAGAAAAATTAAAACTACTTCAACGGTTGTGTGATGTAGCCTACCAGGCCATATGAAAATGTTAACACATTAGTCATTTCACTATGAAGATGCTCGTGAATCATGCTTGTCATCTCATATATTGAAGACACGATAAATTTGTGATACGAACCACACAATGAACTGTAGGTAATATCTGGTGATAGAATTAGTCGTTTGTGGGCAGAACATTGAAAATCAGAGATTCGAAGCATTATCACTGGTGATGAACTCAAAAAGAAAATATGATAACTTTATGTAAATTCAGATACTCGTGTACAAGTTCCTGTGTATATATTTATCAGTATGCTGATACTTATAAACAAAATTTAGAAACTTTAAGCTGTGTAGTGTAAATACAGCAATAGAAGAATTATTTCGGCGAGACTGTACAACTTGTACAGTCCTACTCCAACGTCTACATATCAGGATGGACATATCTGGTGGAAGATATTAAATACTGATTTTGAGCGTCCTAATCCACATACCTGGGGTGACGAAAAACATGCGATAAACGGATGCATGTGCTGGATGACTCAACCAGAAGTGTATAAAACTCCCCGCAAAACTAGTTGCCCAGAGTACCGCAAATGAAAACGGCAAATTAAACTTATAATAGGCCAATGCATGTGCTGATTTTTTTAAATTCGACTAAGACAATCGTGCACTTAGATAGAATTGCACCACTACAGCTGCATCACCTTATATCACTGGCTATTTAAACAAAACAATCTGGAACTTATGTAACTGATGCAATTTATGTAAGGCGAAATGTTGCCCAACACAGATTTGTGGTACTGTGTGCGTTTTTATTGAAAATACTAACAAGAGCACACTCGACAATAGCCCGCCGCCATTATTGAACTTGAAGTCATTATTGCGGTCACAAAGGCAAATTATTGACATAAGATGCGAAAAATGACAATAAATCGCCAATTTTGAATTTTTTCTCAGCCATTATTGAACTTGTCCAAGAACTACTTATTAGTAACATGCATAACAAATTTGAAGAGGATACGTGAAAAACTTTTCAAGTTATCGCGCCCACAAGGTAAAATTATTGACGTAAAATGCGAAAAATCGCAATAAATCGGCCATTTTTTTTTTCAGCCATTATTGAACTTGTCCATGAACTACTTATTAGTAACATGCATAACAAATTTGAAGACGATACGTGTAAAACTTTTCAAGTTATCGCGCCCACAAGGTAAAATTATTGACGTAAAATGCGAAAAATCGCAATAAATCAGCCATTTTTTTTCCAGCCATTATTGAACTTGTCCATGAACTACTTATTAGTAACATGCCGCAATAAGTAGGCCATTTTGAATTTTTTCCCGGCCATTAC
Organism: Flabesymbios commensalis; assembly: GCA_964017125.1. Lineage (NCBI taxonomy): Eukaryota > Metazoa > Annelida > Polychaeta > Terebellida > Flabelligeridae > Flabesymbios > Flabesymbios commensalis. Next base: position 61,251,469 of record OZ024912.1, read on the forward strand.
TGAACTTGTCCGAGAACTGGTCATTAGTAACATGCATAACAAATTTGGGAAGGATACATGAAAAAAGTTATCGCGCCACAAGTAAATGTTAACGCCGACGTCAAACTTCAATTGCAATAGCCCACCTTTTTTATTTAAAATTAAAAGGCGGGCTAAAAATCGGAAATCCGTCACTTTGTGTGTGAAGTCTCGCCCCTTTATCTGAGTTTTGGCCGTTAAATAAACTTGAATATTTAGATATAGTAGGTATAGGCCTAAAGATTATAAAATATTATTGAAGATACACAAAATGCCACGAGATGTTATTGCAATATTTTCATTCCACTTTGTTCATGGCGGCCATTTTGGAAAAATGCAGATTGGTATAATTCACAGGTTAAAATAGCTTTTGGGGTTACATAACATTCTATCTTCAATCAGAAAATTATTTGAATATGATGTTTGTTGCCTTTTTGCATTCCGTTTTCCTAATTCTATCCAAACAAGACTACATAAGTCCAGGAGCTCCCGCTCCGAATTAGAATTTGATTTAAGCAATTTTGTATAGGGTTATTAATGTAGTCCTAGTCTAGGTCAAAAATCAAGACGCAAGACAACTAGGTATAAGAAGCCCAGTCTAAGAGTAAGATAAGAACTAGACAGTCTGTCAGAGATTGCAAACCTCCATTGAAATTAATGATCCTAATCAGTATCCCAGTAATGGTCTACCTATCTGGCATGGTTTACCCGATATCAGGCCAATCGAGTTAACTAATAGCTGATTTACGGTCATTTTGAATTCGATATAAATTAGTTAAAAACTTAGGGTGCATCCTCCCCCGAAACCTCAAATTTAGTTTTATAGTAATGGACTAACATCTAACACAGTTTGCAAAATATTGGGCATGTGAAAGTAAATAATGGCCGATAGAGGGCCATTTTGAATTTGATCAAGTCAAAATTTTCCAAGATGCATCCTCAGCTGAAATCTCACATTTCATTCTATAGTAATGGTCTAGCCATCTAGCACGGTTTACCAAATATCGCCCATGTGAAAGTGAATAATGGCCGATAGGAGGCCATTTTGAATTTGATCAAGTCAAAATTTTTCAAGATGCATCCTCTCCTGAAATCTCACATTTTGTTTTATAGTAATGGTCTAGCCATCTAGTACGGTTACTAAAAAAAGGCTATGTGAAAGTAAATAATGGCCGATAGGCGGCCATTTTGAATTTGATCGAGTCAATTTTTTTCAAGATGCATCCTCTCTTGTAATCTCACATTTTGTTTTATAGTAATGGTCCAGCTATCTAACACGGTTTACCAAATGTCAGCAATGTGAAAGTAAATAGTGACCGATAGGCGGCCATTTTGAATTCGATTGAGTCGAAAGTTTTTTAAAGGCATCCTCTCTCTAAACGTCACATTTTGTTTTATAGTAATGGTCTAGCTATCTAGCACGGTTTACCTGATATCAGGCCTATCGAGGTAAATAATGCCGATTGTCGGCCATTTTGAATTCTTAAGTTAAAAATTTTCAGGGTGCATCCTCCCCCGAAAACTCACACTTTGTTTTATAGTAATCAGGTAATGGTCTAGCCATCTAGCACGGTTTACCAAATATCAGCCATGTGAAAATGAATAATGGCCGAAAAGGCGGCCATTTTAAATTTGATCAAGTCAATTTTTTTCAAGATGCATCCTCATCTGAAATCTCACATTTCGTTTTACAGTAATGGTCTAGCCATCTAGCACGGTTGACCAAATAACGGCCATGTGAAAGTGAATAATGGCCGATAAGCGGCCATTTTGAATTTTATCGAGTCTAATTTTTTCAAGATGCATCCTTTCCTGAAATCACACATTTTGTTTTATAGTAATGGTCTAGCCATCTAGCACGGTTTACCAAATAACGGCCATGTGAAAGTGAATAATGGCCGATAAGCGGCCATTTTGAATTTTATCGAGTCGAATTTTTTCAAGATGCATCCTCTCCTGAAATCACACATTTTGTTTTATAGTAATGGTCTAGCCATCTAGCACGGTTTACCAAATAACGGCCATGTGAAAGTGAATAATGGCCGATAAGCGGTCATTTTGAATTTTATCGAGTCGAATTTTTTCAAGATGCATCCTCTCCTGAAATCACACATTTTGTTTTATAGTAATGGTCTAGCCATCTAGCACGGTTTACCAAATAACGGCCATGTGAAAGTGAATAATGGCCGATTGGCGGCCATTTTGAACTTTGACAAAATGATTTTTTTCAAAATACATCCTCTCCTGAAGCCTTACAATTTGTTTTATAGTAATGGTGTAGATATCTTGAGCGGTTTTCATGATATTCCACAAAATCAGGCCTGTCGAGGTGAATAATGGCTCATAGGCGGCCATTTTGAATTTTATCAACTTCAAATTTTTCAGGATGCATCCTCTCCTGAAACCTTACAATTTATTTGATATTAATGGTGTAGCTATCTTGAGCGGTTTTCATGATATTCCGCAATATCAGGCCTGTCGAGGTGAATAATGGCCGATAGGCGGCCATTTTTAATTTTATCGACTTGAAATTTTTCAAGATGCATCCTCTCCTGAAACCTCACAATTTGTTTTATAGTAATGGTGTAGCTATCTTGAGCGGTTCTCACGATATTCCGCAAAATCTTTCAGTCGGATTTACCGATGTTATAAATTAGGTCAAAGTGCTGGGTCAACTTCAAGGTCAAGGTCCAAAAACCTGAAAAGGCACAACTAGGGACCTTAGAGAACATGTATGTGCAATATGACTGTCATCGGCCCAGTACTTTTCGAGATCTGCTCCGGAAACGAAGTGCGCGTCAAAACGTCTAAATAGGTCATAGTTCTGAACCAGAAGTAGGTCAAAGTTCAAATACCCCAAAAGGCACAACTAGACCCCCTAGGGGTGTTGTGTGTAAAATTTGAAGACAATCGGACAAGTACTTTCAGAGATATGCTCCGGAAACGAATTGTTTACGGAAGGCCCAACGGCCCAACGGCCCAACGCCGTCACATCATCATTTTCTCCTCTGCAACCTTGCGTATTGAATTCAGATTAAAAATATTTTAACCCGTCCATTAGCCACCTGGAAGTAACCCACATACCAAAAATTGTTATCCTAGCTTATTTTCTCACAAAGTTATAGGCAAAAGAAGAGGCCAAAAAAAAACGGAGGTAGAATCCATAGCTCCCTTCGCTCACCTACGGTGACGGCGGGAGCTAATATACTAAGATACAATTAGGCCTACATGGGTCTTATTCTGTGAAACGCAGTGACGTCACTGGAAACCGTTTTGAATGGAAGCTGGGTGAAAACAAGATTATGTAAGACCCCCTCCCCCATATTTTATTGTATCAGCTAGCTCGGTGAAAATAAAGAAGGTCAAGTTCGGGTTTTACAGAATACATGGAAGTGAAAAAAATCACAAAATACAAAAGGTTCGCCACAGGGAAGGTTCGCCACAGGAACGCTCGCCACAAAATTTGAAGGTTCGCCACAGCTTTGGAAGTTTCGCCACAAATGTCATAGGAAGGTTCGCCACAACGTTAGAATGCATTATAAAATAGCGAAAATAAAAGTATATTTCAATTTTTTAACATTAGTCATAATTATATTAGATCTGTAGGCCTATATCAGATAAAGAATCATTATGGATATTCGAAAAAAATACGGTAATAAAACTGGTACGGTATATGATTACATTATTACATTATTTATATGCTAGTATATGATTAGGCGTAAATGTGGGTAAATTATTTGCAGTAACCGTAAAAGATCATTTAACAATACAATTAAATGTGATGATTTTTTTGCAATAACAGTAGGCCTACGTAACAAAAATATCTTTTAACAATTTGAATAAATGTGATTTTTTTTTTTGCAATAACAGTTAGGCCTACTTAACAAGAATATATTTTAACAATTAATACGGCCCATATTCATGGAAAAATATTTAAATATAACCAGGGGTCTAACTGTGAACTCACAGCTAGAGCACGTGTCAACAGCTTTGATGAGTTGCGAGTCATTGGTGAACTCACCCGCTCCACACGTTGCACCTCAGGTGTTGTGGTGAGGACTTTTGTGAGTCGATCGCAAATTCAGACCTGTCAGCAAGAGCAGCTCGTAAAATGTCAACAGCTTCGATGAGTTGTTAATTCGCTCCACTAATGCTCGCGAAATGTCAATGAAAAATATAATGCGTTCAAAGGTTCAGAAACCATTGCAATTTATTATTTTATAGAAAATAAACAAAGTATTGAATGTCGCTTTTTTCAGTGTCACTCATTCAAGTTCCCGGAGAAGATAAAAAAAGAAATGTGTGTGGTATTTGATGTATTAATTGATGTTATTGATAAATTATGTTAATATCGTCACATATGTGTTAATTTCCTATATTCTTGATATATTGACCTAGGCTAATAGGCCCTACATGGTTTTTGTGTGACAAAAAACAATGCAAGCACAATTATCAGGATTATGTTTTATTACATTTTATTACATATATTTATTTAACTCAGTCGCCGACACCACATTTGCGATTAAAACAGAAAAAATAAGGTAGCTATCAGTAACAGTATATTTATTTTAATAACTAATCCGCCGGCATCATGATTTACGGGAAACGTTATTATCAGTAACAGCTATCTTGTAGTAGGCAAATCTCCTAGAATATCTGATTTTTAATATTATAAGTAACCTATAGGCCTAGTCGACAGTTAAGAAATATAAAATATTTATAAAAGTGATAATCTCTAAAGACGCCGACTTGTGAAAGCCGTGAGTGTTCGTATGGAAATAAATATATTTTCACATTCAATAAACAGTAGTAACTTGTTTTATAATGCATTCTAACGTTGTGGCGAACCTTCCTATGACATTTGGGGCGAACCTTCCAATTTTGTGGCGAACGTTCCTATGGCGAACCTTCCCTGTGGCGAACCTTCCTGTATTCCCTGTGACGGGTCAAAATCGAGTGGGGTGTTCCTCTTATATGATTTAATAGTAGATGAAAAGGTACCCGTGTGTGGGCCCTATAATTTGGTGCTTTTATCACAATATGGACACTACGGTTGATTTTTGGACCTTGGAAGCTGTAGGCTACTAATGATATTATTATTGAATTGTGACATTGTTTTTATTTTGAAATATACAGCTTACATGTATCAAACGTTTTCTTTGTTTGCTCTTGTGAGGTTACTATTGAAATGTTCACATAAATTACTTGCCGCTATGTTGCTAAAGATATCCTGACTGGAACACTGTTAGATATTAAATGAAAAAAAATCGTTGTCAAGCTTATGATCAAACAAAAACGTCAAAAGGGCATTTGTTGGGTAGACTTTATTTGTACATTTTATTGAAAAAAACATCACATTTATACCACAGTTCTTTGATAACTTTTTTTGGGTGACAAACTAGCCATCAGATGAAACACTAAACACATTCAAGTATAAGAAGCTGTTCAATTGAAAACCTAGCGATTAGATGAAACAGTACATAACTAAATATAGTATCGTAGTAGTAGAATGTGTGATTTTCTAAAAAATATGACATGTGCCCTAATAAGCTATGATGTGGAATACAATATTCTCCGATTAAACTTCATTTAGATGTATTACAATACAGAACGTCACAGTAGGAGGCAACATCATGGTCATTGTGTGAAAAATGGCGCTTCTCCCACTTTACACAGTGGACATAAGGGTATTGTACCTCAATCTCAACAACATATCCATGGCATCACTGTCAATGTTGCTTGCTAGCTTACATTGCTGCCTGGTGATTATGAACACGATATAGTTTGTTTGATTACTAATTTCACAAAAGCAATCAAGCTCTCCTTTTCTGTATGCTAATATATAGCACATTGTTCCCTCTTATGAAGGCATCGCCATATTTGTTTTTCAGCTGTCCATTAACATACTCCTCTGTTTGTTCCAAAGCAATGTTCATGTACCCATCCAGACACGCCAATACTCCTCTGTAATCCACACCAGAATTCAGCTTCACCACAACAGGACGACCAATAATCTGCTTGAGAAAATCACTAGGGGTCTGTTTCTTACTCATGATGACAGTTTTTTCCACCTGTGAAGACAATAATAATATTAGTGATACAACTACTGAACATTCATATCATGAATTTGTGAATAAGATACAGGAATATTTCAAATATATTCTGCTCCATGACCCATCTTCAGAAGCGAGAGAAAAGTGACAAGACTCGTACCTTGATAACAAATTAGTAGAAGATCACAGGATTTCTTGGAGGATTTTGTGTTTTTGGGGAATTGAGAGTCATTGGGTTAGGCGCTGCTGTGCGAGCGGAGTGAGCTATTTTTTTTTTTTAAGGGGGAGGGGGGAGTGTGGGACACCCCCCCCCCCCTCCCCTAAAAAGGTCTTCAGGAAACCCTGACCTGTATCATGACAACGAGAGATGAGCCGTAAGACATTTACAACTGATATGATTCACTCCCTGTTATGGTGTTTGTGTTGGTCATCACAGCACATGGCTTGACACAAACACGTGGCTATCACATGTCTTTCACACCATTACTAATTTTATAGTACGCCTACAACATTCCCCTTGGAAGTTTCTTTCCCAATCTTCTCTCCAGTGTTATCATAGGAGCAGCACCCTTAGGCATGTTCCGCGATAATATATACCACCTACCTTCCAATATTTGAAATTTCTAGTAAAAGATGTGATTGAGGAGTTTTCACTTGTCACGAGCTAAAATAGCAATTTTAATCCCTTACAAAAAATTAAAAGAACCCGAGTGTTAATCATCACAACACTTCACCGGAGCAGAATTAGTGACCTATTTGTGAAGAAGCCATATCATGTGATTTTTATTTTACCATATGTATATATGTGTCCGAACACTTCAACCACATGTAGTTCCCAGGCTCCTGTGGTACTAAATGTATGCCATGCATGACTGCCCATACCATGCAAACATTTGGGTTTTAAATGCGCACTTCGCAGGCATTAACTTAGTGGTATCGATTTATAGTGCCTTCCACTGAAATTTACAAATCAATTTACCTTTGCTATCCCATGACTACATGTGATACGGAAAAATATGTGTTTAGGTCCCAGAGTCTGTAATTTATAGTATTCTCAGAAACTGAACGGCCTTGAAGGCGTTACCTTGTGTGCGAACTAGGTAATAGAAAGGCAGTTTGGTCCTGATTTTTCACTATGTCAAGTATAAAAAGTAGCGACGGTAAAACACCTCCCCTGAAGTAACATTATGCTTTAAGTCGCTATAAACATGACAGACTAATAGGAACATTATCTCTTTTCGTTCATTTTATGTTTTTTTCACTCCTGAAAGATTGTTTGTCGGCTATAAACGACATTTATTCAACACAAGAGCACAACTTTTAGGAGTGCTGTGTTTAGGCCTAAGTTGCCATGGTAGCACTTTAGACCTCGTGTGTCCAAAGCCAATCATGTTGCCTGCAGATGCCATGTTATTCAACTTTGTCTGCAATTTGCGTGCATATAATAACAAAAATTGTGGTTTTCAGTGTTTCTATATGCGGCTAAATATATGTTAAAATACACATTGGTTTCGAAATGTTATGTTATGACGCGAATCTGGCAAAAACGTGGATTTTCAAGGGGATGTCCCAACTTTCTGTCATTAAATCAGTACATTGTATAGTATAATCCCTTTGACAGCCCAGACGTTGTTGTCGCGTAATAGCTATCCCACAGTAAACACTGACCTGTGATGATGTAACACGGTTTCTGAGAATTTAAAAATCTGTGATAAAGTTGTGTTCCATCTTTCATCAGTTTAAGATAAATAATATTTTTTTCTAGACTAAGTTTAGCTGGATAATTTATTAGTGGCAGATTATTTATATATCTAAAAAGACATCATATCAGATATGCATGGGAATATAATGGCTGAGAAAGGGATTAAGGGAGGGGGCCCTAGGGTAGTGGTTAGCACCGCTGCCTTTCATGCTAGAATTGGGAGTTCGTTCCCCGTCTCGGCGGTTTGAAAGAAACAAAAATGTTTCTTCCCCATCCACTCATAAAAAACTCCTGTGTCTGGAGGGCATTGTGGGGAGCCTCCGTGAACGAGAGGTAACGTGATCGGCCTCAGACCGCCAGGGTTCGAATCCTGTGTCTGGAGGGAAGTGTCATCTCACCATCCTCAGGAGGATCTCCTGGCCCAATTTAGCCTGTAGTGTACACACATCAGTGTTATCGCGCCATGGGAGAGGGGTTGGATAGCATGCGCTAATTTGACGTTCTGGGGTAGTTTGTTCCAATCTCTGATGGTTCTGACTTAGAATATATTGTTAGCACCTGATCTGATGCGTGCGTCTGCTTTCTGCAGGTGGTGTGTTGGTAGGGCCACCTCACCGCAAGTTGCCTTGTATGTTCAGCATTGTAAGTCTCGCTGCAGTCCCTCTGGTCTGGAGTCCGAGTGTGTCCCATTTCAGATTTTTCACTATCTCCGCCGATGTTAGTTCACTTTCACATGTTTCTTGCTTACTTCTATACTGGTTTGTCACAAAGCGTGCAGCTCTATGCTGTATCTTCTCCAGGCTGTTGATTTCAAATTGTGCACTGGGGTCACAGACAGATGAAGCATACTCCAGACCAGACCTCACCATGGATATGCAGCCGAGTTCTTTAAGGCGTTGAGGGCAACCCTTAAGATTGTGCCGGATAAACCCTATAGACCAAGAGTCAGGGGTGATTTAATCATAATCATTGACCAAGTCTATGTATGGTATCATTGGAAAAGTTAGCTATTCAGGGTTCAGAAGAGTGAAGTCTAAGTGTCGCTAGCGGTGGAGCCGGAAGTTAGAGGTCAATGAACCCTTCAACCCCAAAGGTTATTTGTATCACTATTAATTATGTAAAAATCGCTGTAATCACAACAATATAGGCGTGTGACATATCAATATGATTGTAATTTCATCACAAACTCGGAAAAAGACTTCTTAAATGTCGCTAGCGGCGAAACCAGAAGCTAGATGTCAATGAAGCCTTTGACCCCAAGGTAATTTGTTATCACTATTACTCGTGAAAATCGCTTTATTCACAACAATATATTCACATATCAATATCACAGTAACTTAACCACAAACTCGAAAATATGAATTCTTAAGTGTCGCTAGATTTCGAACCAGAAGTTGGAGGTCAATGAACCCTTTGACCCCAAGGCAATTTGTTATCATTATTACTTGTGAAAATCATAATAATCACATCAATAGAGGCATTACCACGAACACAAAAATATAAATTCTTGAGTGTCGATAATTTTGAACCAGAAGTTGGAGGTCAATGAACTTTTTGACACCAAAGTAATTTTTTATTACTGTTACTATATGAAAATCGCTATAATTACAACAATAGAGGCGTGTGACATATCAATATGACGATAATTTAATCATAAACTCGAAAATACACTTTCAAAATAAAATAATCTACAATAAATTGTTAATGTAAATGTGTAATTTATTAAAAATAATGCATGATGGTGGACTGGTGGACTTACCGTAGTCAACCAGCTGACTCTTGAACGCTGCCATAGTTTTTGATTCTATGGCAGCTGCCGGAAGAGAATTCAAATCAGGGATAGTTTGATGCCAAAAAGAATTTTGTCCCAGTGTGGTGTTAGCTCTAAGATGTTTATAGGCCTGATTGTGCCCACCACGTGTTCTTCTGTCTGCTGGGATTAAACGGTCATTGATAGGAATTTCGACTAGCTCATTTAAAATTTAGAACATGCTTACAAGCCTAGAATTTTTTTGTTTTTTTTTCAAGTCAGTCCAGCCCAGGTTCTGAATGAGAGATGTCACACTGGCTGTTTGTCTATAATTTTGGGTGACAAATCTTGCTACTGATTTTGAATTTAAGGATGATCTGACCAGGGAGAAATAGGCAGTCTCCCTTAGTTTAGGGGGACATGCCTTCAGGTTTCTACGAAGGAAGCCCAGAGTGAAATTTGCTTTACTTGTAATTTTGGTATTGTGGGCCTCCAATTCCAGGGTCTCGCTAAGGCAAAGACCAAGATATGGTGTTGATCAGACGTCCGCTAGTGTTTCGCCTTTAAGGGTGTAGTCAAATTCCCGGTTTATTTAATTTCGGCCAGGACACCCTCAGGACCGAGCATTTCGAGAAGATGAAACACATCCCTCATCGATCTGCCCAGTCCTGTAACGCAGATAGGTCTCTCTGCAGCTGCTCCTGATCTGCTCAACATTTTATCGGGCGATACAGAAGACAGTCATCTGCAAAGAGACGAACCTGCGACGAGACCGTGGAAGGGAGGTCATTAATGTAGGTCAAGGAAAGTAGAGGTCCGAGAACAGTACCCTGGGGCACACCGGACTTTACACGGGCTGATTCTGAAGAGCTGTCATCAACTACTACTTTTTGGGTTCTATTGGTCAGGATATTTTGAATCCAATTAAGAGTTGTTCCCGAATTCCGTAGAGGTCGAGTTTGTGTAAGAGGCGTTGGTGGGGGACAACGTCAAAGGCCTTACTAAAATCTAAGACAACAACATCTGTTTGTGTCTTGCCTTCAAAATTTTGAATAAATTCATCAGTTGTAAACAAAAGCTGGCTTTCGCATGAGTGTTTTGAGCAAAAGCCATGTTGTACAGGTGTTAAAATTTTGTTTTCCGAAAAATGGGACATAATTTGTTTACAAATGATGTGTTCGAGTAATTTGGCACACACACATGTGAGGGATATCGGCCTGTAGTTTTCCGGAGAGTGCCGATCCCTTTCATGAAGACTGGGGCAACATTAGCCTCTACCCAGTCATCTGGTAATTTGCCCGTCTGTAGAGATTGATCAAAAATAATTTTAGGAAAGGGAGATATTTCGTTGGCAGCATTCTTCAGAATCAGATTCGGGAGCTCGACTGGTCCGGGTGCCTTCCCGCCGTTTAAACCCTCGAGTAACTTAGTTACACCTTGAACAGTAATTTCAAATTCAGGCATTTCAGTATTCGGTGGTCCGGGTAGTTTAGGTTTATTAGTGGCGTCTTCCGAGGTAAAAACTGAGCAAAATTGGTTGTTTAATATTTCGACCTTACGTCTGCTATCTGAAGCAAAATTGGTTGTTTAATATTTCGGCCTTACGTCTGCTATCTGAATGCAGCTGGCCGTTTTCCTTCAAAGGAGAGACACCATTTCCATCCTGATGTTTTGATTTGTTCTAACGCCAGAGTGGTTTTGAATTTTTTTGTTCTAAAGATTCAGAAAGTTTGTTTTTCAAAAAAGACCACTTGGCACACCTAATGGCACGCTGGGTCTGCCGTTTATATAATTTGTACTTTGCCCAAAGGTCAGCTTTATTTGTACGCTTGGCTTTATTCATCATTATACATGGAGCTCACCAGACATGTTAGTGAGTTAAATAGAAGTAAAAAAAAATATTTTCAGCCAGTAAATATTTTTTAAATGGCGAAAAACGTGGTTCGCGATATTGGGAGTACGACCTAACTGTTATAACTTACTGTAAGTAACAGTAACAGAAGGGTTGGTAGGCCTAGATTTATACCCGCCGTCAGATTATCTTGTATCGCATGCTTTTCGCCGATTTTTCAGCCAATTCTCAACTGATTTTGCTGAAATTTTGCAAGGACTATTTTTGAGTCATGCGGCGATTACCGTGAAATTTTCATCAAAAAATATTATGTAGTTCAAAAGATAGACCATTTCACATGTAGTAAATTTAAAATTACAACGTCCCTCTATAAACCCATTAAACTGGTTGAATTAAAGTTTGTTTTTAGCCCTGAATTGCATTACATGGCAGATAGTCTAACTTTTTAGATCTACAATATTTTCCGATAAAAATTTCACGGTAGTCGCCGAGTGACTCGCAAATAGTCCATACAAAATTTCATAAAAATCGGTTAAGAATTGACTCAGAAATAGGCGAAAAACCTGGGATACAAGTTAATCAGACGGCGGGTATATGTAAAATTGCATAACTACTTAAAAAGACATGTGGTAAATTTATAATTATGACGCCCCTCTATCAACCCATTAACTTGAACTAGCATCCACCATGCTGGAAGTCGGATTGTCACATCGCCATCTTGGATTGGGGTGATTTGGCCCCCCCCCCTACCACACATTTAACAACACACAAACAACATATTTGAGCATTTAACTGGTGATTATACTCGCCGTCATTTTTAATATTTTAATAGAAAATGGCCTTTGCAAAATTTCAAGGAAAACAGTTCAAAATTGACGGAGAAATCGCCGAAAATCATGCGATCCTGGTTGATCATTTTTAATTTGACGGCAACTATACTAAAAGTCACTTTAATTATGTCATTTTCGCGCTGCATGTTTTTTCGCTCATTGCTCAAGCAATTTTCATCCGATTCTCATGAAATTTGACAAGCGTTAGTTTCTAGTCTTACGGCACCTGCCCTGAAAATTTCAGGGGAAAATATTATGTAGTTTAAAAGTTAGACCATTTGACATGTAGTTTTTGCGAATTATGACGCTCCTCTATAAGCCCATTGAACGCTATCAGCTTCAATCACGAAATTCCACTACATGTCAAATGGTCTAACTTTTGAAATACTCATTCAAATTTCATGAAATTTTCAGGGTAGGTGCCAGAATAGTTGAAAAGAGTGCTTGCAAAATTTCATGGAAATTGATTTAGAATTGACTGAGAAATCAGTGAAAAACACCCAACGCTGGTGGAAGTTGACTGCAACTATATAGGTACTTTCAATAAATTTTAAAATTGTCTAATAAAATTATGCTGAGCCTTTTTTCATAACTGCCCACATGCTAGAATAAATAATTGACCTCATTCCACAGTTTTCACTGAGCAAGAAAAATGCTGTGCCAGATCAAAATCTGACCTAATGATAAAAACATCCAAAAGCTGTGACCTTAATTTTGCAAATTCCGGCAGGGATACAGAAGCCAAAACATCACCCAGACACTTAAACTTTTTGAAGCAGCTAAAGAAAACTACTGAGATGTTGTATCCGTATATATCAGGTTTTAAGATACACCAGGGCACCCAATGAGTGCCCCGCAATACTGTAACAGAGCAAATAGGTCACACAACTATCAGAAAATTTGGGCATAGCCTCCGGCCCCAGTTTTTTCATGGAAGAAGAACAATTTTGATGGATTCTCATCCTTATAGCCATGAAACTTCCATTTTTACCCTCAGTGCGCCCCATGAGGAAGTGCAGGGTAGGCAAACAAAACTTCACCCAGGTTTTACCATGGGCAAACTAGTGCAGCCTTCCCCAGGCATCTCAATTCTTCGAGATGCCCACATTGTTCTGTCCAACCGGTCTTAATGATGTCCTCCAGAACTTCCTCATAGGGCAGTGGACATAGTCTATTTTCATTTTTTTACAAAAATTTTTAAATGGCACCTGCGTAAAAAAAATTATCAGAAGGGATCACAGCATGCCTGTTCCTGGTTCCACTTACCTCTTCAAGCACTTGTTGCAACAATTATGGAATTAAAGGCGAGAGCTGGCACCCTTTTTCATAATTGCGAGAAATCTAATGATGGGAACCCTCGGAAAAGGTGATAAAAGTGTCATTCAAAGAAAATTATTTTTTTAATTCTACAATAATGGCTTCATTTCTATCAGTAATAGTGAGCAAGAAGAAGAAACAAACAGAGAAAAATATGTCTCTTATTGCAGTGAATCACAAATTCACATAAATCCTGAAAAAAACACGAAAAACCCCATCATAATGACTGTTTGAATGTACAAACGAAGCACTTTGTTTTTCATATTGTATAATATTAACCTGATTAGAGTCTACCGAACGCTCATTTAAAAGCTGAAATGATATTTTGTCCCACAAGTTTTTTTACATGCCGCATGGTTTTTCCTTTTTTCGCCCACCTGTGACGTCACGCCGTCTTACAGAATGTTTACCGTCGGACAGACTATCCAATCTCTGTATTTTAAGCTATTATCGCCCAGCCGGCATTCGCAATTGCCGGCATACCATATCAATAATATTGCATTGACACACTGATTAGCAGAGGTTTACTACCAAAATTACTCCAAATTATCACAATCATTTAACATTTGAAAATATGTAAGATATCTTAAATGGCTAAATATAAGATAGGCAAATTACAAACAATTTATAGTTGTGAGTTGGACAATCAATCAAACAATCAGGAACAGTAGTTTCAACCCACGGTCTGCTTTGGCAGTGCAACGTCGGCAACAACCATCCCAATTTCACGACCTATTTTTTGTTCAACCTATTTTTAGCTTTCACAAATAATAGCTGATACTATCTATAGTAGTATCTATAGTTTACCCCCGAATTGTTAAATCGTCACAAAAGCACTAAATTTGGACCACGTATAACCAAGGCCATATAGATCTAGTCTACTTTTGATTTTTCGCGGAGCCAATTAGGCTGAAGTCCTGCCGTGGGCGCCATATTTGACAAATCCAAGATGGCTGCCATTCAAATTAGGGTCATGTCATAGATATTCTGTAATATATCTATTGGTCATGTCATAACTTGTAACCTGATAGACGTAGAAACGCATGTAATAGCACGTTTGTATGGTTTTCGAATATGTAGGCCTATAATTGATTTATGATGCTTTGAAGTTGATTTGGGAATTATTTAAAGCACAAAAATATATGTAAAAGTTAATTTTGTCAATATATATATAGGCCTACAACATGCTACCGGTTTAAAAGACGCAGATCAGCAACATAATCGTCTGTGTCAGGCATTGATAACTAACCCATCCATAAGATTTGGTACCAGAGCCAGTCTTTGGAGTTGCTGTGTATCAGCCAGATAAATTCAAAATGGCCGCTGTATATAACAAGCCCACGTCATAACCTGCAACTAATAACAGTAGAGACACACTTAATAACATTTTTTCTACGGTTTTCATAAACGATTTTAAAATATAGTAGTTGCTCAAAGGCAGTAAATATTCTAAAAAACGTACTAGAAGCAAAGGAGTTGCATCAGACGTCAAAATTAATAGCTTATTATTTTATTTGTTTGTAAAAGCCAATTTTCATCCAGGACGAAAATTGTTTTTAAAAGGTTTTATTGACCGTTCACATGTCAACTTTGACATATTGGTCATTTTTATTTCTTTTATTTTTTGTACGTTTTTATTAGGTGGTGCGAATTGGTTATACTTTCGGTTGGTGTTATTATACCACGAATTTGAACAGTTTGGGTCACTGCATATGTCCCCTGGGCTCTGATTCAACCACTGCTACCAATGAGCTATCCTGGCGTCACCAACATATTTTAAAATCCAAGATAAGTTTTAAACTTAAAAAGGTGGAATTAAGTAAAGTAACATTTTGTTTACATTTTTTACCATGAGGAATATATTTATAATTACGATACATGTAATATTACAGTCACATATGTACATACACATATTCCCAATGTAGCTGTACAACATTTTCTGTTTGATTATATAATAACAAACACAACCCTTCTTTGTAATACTTGTAACCTGGATAGCTAATATTATCAATAAATTACATGAGCATTATTGCTAGAATAATCTGATAATGGTTGCAGATACATTTAAACCTTAACGCTCATATTTATTGAAATATGTCAAAAATTCATCTTGAAATATCATGTACTACACAATACATTTTATATTACACAAGAAAAAGGAATCATCTGACTTAAATATAATATTTGTTGTATGTTAAAAACAATGAAAGCTAGCCAATCTTTGAGTACCAGTCTCATGGCATTCAATTTAACTACACAATGTATATCTATATTACTGAAGCTTGCACAATATAATTTATGTTAACATACAATAATTATGTAGCAATCAATTCAACTGTGAAGCAGATCAACCGCTTAATTGTAACTCAGAATAATAGCATTTATAATAATAATATTCTAGTATAATATTATAATTGTGACTCAAGGATAAAAAACAAAAATTAGATTTTTATATTACTGTCTTAGATTTTACGCGACCCAGCTATAAAACTTTAGTTATTTCATCACTGCTAATATATCCATCCTCATACTTGACAGCTATGTGGATCTGACACCTGCCATACAGTATTTACAGTACCTCTTTGTACAGTGTAAGAGGATGGAGCATGCTTTGCTTGAGTGAGCAATGGTTGTCATAAACGACCACCATTTTTTTCTATGCTTATACCATAGCCACGCCCCCCCCCCAAAAAAAAACAGCAATGATTTACTACTACTAAATATACCATAGCCACCCCATGTGTCAAATTATATATTTTGTAATGGTTGATTGCTTGCAAATAAGGGCGGGGGCCCTAGGGTAGTGGTTAGCACCGCTGCCTTTCACGCCAGAGTTCGGGGCTCGGTTCCCGGTCTCGGTGGTTTGAAAGAAACAAAAAGTGTGTTTTTCCCCATCCACGTGTGAATGTCAGTATTGTGGGGAGCCTCCGTGACCAAAAGGTAGCGTGCTCAGCCTCAGCCCGCCAGGGCTCGAATTTCGAATCCTGTGTCTGGAGGACAGTGTCATCTCAATCATTTTACCATCCTCAGGAGGTTCTCCTGGCCCAGTTTAGTCTATATGTGCACAAAGGTGGACTAAAGCCCGATTCATTTCATTTCATTTGCTTGCAAATAAAACGGGCTTGCAGTACAGATCCGCTCAGACCAAATCTACATAGAATGAAAATCCAGCTTGAATGTTTGTTATTGCAATAGATAACTAGAGGTGCATGTAGCTGAAGCAACAGGGAATTTGGGAAATAAGAAATGTGGTTAAAATGAATTGTATATTGGGCAAAAAAATGATGATAACCTAATCTATAAATGAAATATATATAAACGTAATATTCTGGTAATAGTGAAAAAACTTGAGACTACACAAGTAAAACATTTGCCACATTTTGTTACATTTTGCAACATTTGCAACATCTGCACAAATTAGCAACATTTTGCAACATTTGCAATATTTCGCAACATTTTGCATCATTTGCAACAATTGTAACATTTTCAACAAGTGCAACATTTGCAACATTTTTCAACATTTGCAGCATTTGCAACATTTTGCACCATTTTCAACTTTTGTAACATTTGCAACCTCTCCAACGTTCCCAGCTAACAAAATGATGCTGCGACAACCCTGTGACAACGTAGTGGTGTCGTTTTGATCACGTTGTCACAACGTTTATAAAAAACGTTTTCCCAACGTTGTTACCACCTTTGTACAACCCACCACAACGTTCCTCCAACGTTTGTACAACTTCAATACCATCTCATAATAAGCAAAAAAAACATATTTAATTTTTTTTTTTCTGTTCAGATAACGTTGTCAGAACGTTAAAAATAACGTTTAATTGTAACGTTGTCACAACATTTTTACAACCTCGCTACAATGTTTCTCCAACTTTTGTATAACCTTCGTATAACCCCTGTTTTATCTACTAATGTGGAGAAAACAATATGATTTTTCAACTTGTTGGTTCCGATAAAGTTATCAGAACCTTTAAAAACAACGTTTGATTTTAACCTTGCTGCAACCTCGTTGCAACATCCCATATTTTCCAATAATACAACCCAGCTATCACGGAACGTTTAATGTTGTTTTAATGACGGTCTGGCGTTGCAAACGGTGTTCCAGCATTAAAGCAATCTCTACAACTTCTGTAAAACATCCCATATTTATCCCTGCAAATAATATGCTCAAAACACAAGCTTTTTTTTCATTCAATTTATTTTGTTGATACAAAGAACATAATTTTCCTCAACTGGAATCTGCGCCTTTTCGATTTATATGATGTCTCGAGGATCCTCTTTCAGACTTCTGGAATGACAATAAATAAATTTAAAGCATGATATAAATGCGCAACGACCGATTTATAACTCATTTTTGTCTTCTTTATTAAGCTTGTAGTTTAGGTATACATAAATGACACTAGGTAAATGTTAACATCGCGTTGAAATCGTTGAAAAAAGTTAAAAGTACCCCGGTAATTACAACTACCCTGCAAACATGGGGAATTCACCCAATGCTGTTTCAATGTTGGCCCACCGTCTTCGACGCTGGTCCAACATTGAAACAGCATAGGATGAATGCCCCGTGTTTGCTCCAAACCAGCAAACACCAAGCGTTGGCCCAATGTTGGAATAATGTTGGTCCAGCGTCGAAGACGATGGGCCAACATTAACCCAGCAATGCGCCAACGCTTGGTGTTTGCTGGGAAGTTGCCATAAAAATTAAACCACTATATACCATTGTCTTAAACAATTTTATCAGAGACATTAATCAAATACAATATTAAACAATACAATTTATATGACATTATCATAATTATACTCGCTATGATCAAGGAATGATGTATTATCCCACTTTGACAAGTTTTGCTGGTATCTAGAATTAATATATTTAGTGACAATTTATATATATAAACACTACTTTTATCTAATAACATAATAGTAGTCTTAGTAGTGACTAGTGCGTCCTACAATACAAAGAATTTGTCACAAATAGTCCTTGAATTACCATGGGCAGTAGAGACAGTAGAGTAATTGTTGGAGATATACCTTACCTTGAGCTTTGGTCCTCCCCGCTGGTATGAGGCATTTTTAGGAAATCCCTCGGGACCTCCTCGACGTCGTTTCTGGGGGTCTTGTAAACAGCCATATGCTACATGCTACTGAAATTGAAAAAAAATCAGCTATATACTACTACACATGAAATAGGAAGTGAGCTTAGTATAAGTCATTGACTTCATTTCACTTCCTTTCAAACAATAATTTGTGCCAATATAATGAAAGGTGTCTTACTTTTATTTAGTTTTAAGGTCACTGTATAAGTTGATATTTTTGTATTTTTGTTTGAATCAACTATTTTGATTTGATTTGATTTGAAATTATGTGCAGTCTATGTCAATAAAGCCGTAAAGTGTAGTAAAGCAGCAATTTAATTACTACTACTATACTATGTCAATAGAACAAAAGCTATCTAGTTTCTAAAAATCAGTCAATCTACCACCATCTATACAGTAGGCTATACATAAGGCTATCTGTATCCCAGTAAATACAGAACTTAACGTAATGCTGTTGTAATGTTGGACCACCGTCAACGACGCTGGCCCAACACTGTGCAAACATTGCATCAACGCATAGGGTTTATTTGGATCGAACATGGGAGGCGGTGTAATTAGCTAGCGTAGCATATATCGCAGGCTAGGGGTTTGGGCTCGGGGGTTTGGGGCATAAACAAGGTATTTTTTTAATATTAAAACTAAAAAATCATTATTTGACTACCCTACCCACGAAGGCTGTATCATATGTAGGCCTACAGCCACGTCATTAATTTCAATGTAGATGCACAATCATCTAAATATTTAATGATTGCTGACATTCGCTGGCGCACGGCCAGATACAAACTCACGTTGCAAATTCGCTACATATTATACCGGGAATGTTATACCAGCCATACACAGGTTACGTTTGTCACAGGCCGGCCATATACAGAACATACGCAAGTCGTAGACTGAGATTCTCCAACATTGGCTGAATGGCATATCTTGCTGGGTCATAGGCCTATGTAGGCTAGAGGTCATACGCATTAACCATTAAACGTTAAGCCAATGTTGTTTCAATGTTGCGCCACTGTCAGCGACCCTTGCCAACATTCAAACAACATTGGATTAATGTCTCGTGCCTGGTGGTATATCTTGTTTGTATATGAATATAACTAAATATATTAGTATTAGCGCCTAATTATTAATGCTATAAACAGCATCCGCGGTTTCAGAAGATGGTTTTCTATGGCTAGATTAAACATTTTATTGCAATATAATATAATTTGTTGGCTCAACATTTGGCCAACGATGCAGATATCTGTCATTGCAACCCAGCAAACACGAGAGTCATATTAAAATGATCCATATTCAAATGACATGTTCGATTTTAAGATGGTGATATTTCAAGCTGATCGATTAGACTGATATTTTAGTAGTTGTCATTTTATTCACCTATTATCATCCACCAAGATAGCGATGTTTTTTTATGAATTTACAGGCCTATGTACTGGACAGGTTTATTTATTGTAGGCTTAAGTGGTGCTGATCTAGAATATATGCTGAATACCAACTTTTAATTTTTTTATGGTGAATGATGCTGTATTGGAGTATTAAAAAAAAAGAAATTAAGTCAGAATAAAAAATAAATTATCACAGTAAGAACGTCAGCTAGACTGTCAGATAAAACTAATTCATGAAAGAAAGATATTTAAATTTGTATTTATGTTTACCTATTTTTAGGTGTGTAAAAATTTATTGTGTATAATTTGATGTTCTTTACAATCCATATATAGCTCCTAACATTATGATATGTCCCAATATAGCTTCAGGTGTTATATTCAATCCAAACATTTTACGCAAATGTATAGCTTTACATTGTCATTCCCTTCAATAAAGCCAACCCTTCATCATAACTGATTCGTGCTTATATACTGCATTCATTAGTGGAGCTTCTATATAAGAGTTACACAACGTTAGGTCCTATACTAAATGATGTGAGATTATCTACTGATAGCCCTATTATTATAAAATGTTTTGCCATCAAAACATACTTTGGTTAATACCGGTACGCTTCATATTGAAATGAAATCCAGGGAAAATGTATTGAGGAATGACTCAATAGGCCCATTCGAGTGGCTTTTTTCGTCGTCGACGTTTTTTCGTCAAAAAGGTCAGAGTTCAAAGGTCATTCAACAAAAATTTGACGGTGAATTTTCCCGTCTCGTTTCGTCGACGACGAAAAAAATCAAACAGCCAATCGATTAGGATATAAAAAAACGTAAAAAACGTCGACGACGAAAACAGCCACTCGAATGGGCCTGAGCTCTGGTCATTTGTTGTCATATGCCACCTGTCTTCATGCAGTTCCATATATCTTAATTTCTATCTACTATAATAACACTTCACTCTGATATATGGGTCATTTCATCCAAAAATGTACATTTTATTAAAATACAAGTCAAATTTTAAAGTTGCCTAAAATGCTGAATGTCGTTAATTATTTACTGGAGGAGACTTTGTACTACATTAAACAGTTATTTTACCAACCTATCTCAAGAAATGTCATTTTTATTACCATTTAAAAATAAGATTTTTTTTTAGAATGATGTGCCTAATTATTACTATTTATGTTTATTGGTGGTCTGGTAAAATAAAAGAACAAGAAACAAGTGCACCAAGAATGTTTGATTCAATAGTTCAGGCTACTGTGCAAAAACTTAGAATGATTTTTAATGTCATGGATAAACACCTGTGCTATCAATTATATGTAGAAGAACCCTTGTTTTTACTAAAAACTTTTAGGAAGTAAAATACATCTTCGACTATATAATCAAATTTTATGTCTATCACAGAGATAGTCTAGGTTGAAAAACTAGAAGAGACTGCAGATATATCAATATAATTCAATTATACATAGGAGCAGAATAAGTTGCAGCAACAGACTGAGAAAAACTAGTGTGAAAATCGGCATTACGTTGATAACAAGTGAAGAAATTTTTTCTGTGCGATAAAATAAAACAACAAATAATTTTGAAAAATAATTTGATGTCACGTTTTGACTAGATTAACAAAGGTGGCAACGTGAGAGTTGTCAAGTAAAATCACTTAAAGCTACAATTCTTTAAAACCTCTTTTGTGTGGTTATATTGCAAACATACTGAATCATGTTTTTAGCATGTTATATTATTGTAAAATTGACGTCAATATAAAAAATGCAAAAACCTCCCATTTACTGAATAAGAAATACAATTTTAATTAACATTGCCTAAACAATTGCACCAAACATACAAAAATTAATTATTAGGTACATCAATACTAAAATTAATCACATCATGCAATCACAAAATTAACCATAGAAGCACAAATATAGAGTTACAACAAGCTATTATTAAAACAGTAGCTTTAATGTATACACTAGCTAAACACTTGACTGCACAAAACTTGACATCAAACTGTCCTTTTTACCTTATTTGGAACATTGCCACATTTGCGATCAATACAAATTTACATCAAAATGACCTGAAAATTGCCCATTTTTTGTTTGTTTTTGATTATCTTCATTTTCTCGGTATGCTGTTTTTTTAATTATTCTCCTCCTATCAACATGATCAATGCAATATTTCTATCCCTCCATTCTAGCTGTAATTAAGTAGTCGTTCAAGCTTGTTGTAATCTAGCTGAGTGAGCAACAGCCCTGTGAGCTGTGAATTGAGTATCAAAGTGGCTTTGGTACCAACTTTAAATTTCTACTCTGCACTTATTTTGATGAGCTAGGGCAAATCTAACATCTTCTTACTTATCAATAAATACATTTAATTACATACCTGTGATTATTGAGTTATTATGTGACATAAATCGAGCCTGAATTTAAGTAAAATACTACAATTCGCAGCAATATATTTTGCAGCAATATTTGCCGGTGCGAGACATGAGCGACATCTATGTGAGGAAAATTTGTCCCCACTTGCGCATGCTACAAACCGCTTGAAGTAAATATAAACATGAAAACACGTGCGTCTGATCACAAATGCACATGCATGATGACGTCATCGGTCGACTATGTTACCTGACTATATTACCTATTATCACAAAGTCTCGCCTTGACACCCCACTCCAACCGAGATCATGTGAACTCTTTAAGTGCAATTTCGAATAAATAACTGGAATATAAACATACTTTTCTTTTCTAACAATCAACAATTTTTACAGATATGAGGCAAATATGGTAGTGAAGACGTAAACATTGTAGGTGAGTCGACAAATTGCGATTTAACTTTGAACTGGGCACTGTTCAAGTCTGTGGCAGGACAGCTGCAAATAGTTGCCAAAAAGTTGGAAACGGTCGCAAACCGGTGCAAATTATCGGCAGTGATCAAAATCGTCACAGATAGTTTGAAACGGTCGCAAGTGGTCGGAAACGATCGACAATGTTCGCAAATAGTTGCAGATAATCACAAACGGTCGCAAATGTTTTTAATGTTACAAATTTCCAAAATGTTACAAAAGTCCCAAATGTCCAGAGTGCCTAAAATGTTCGAATGGTCCAAATTTTCTAAGTGTTTCAAATGTTTCAAATCTTCCATATGTTGCAAATGCCCCAAATTTTCTAAAGTTTCAATTGTTCCAAAAGTTCCCAATGTTTTAAATGTCCCGAAAGGTCCTAGTGTTCCAAACAGTCACTAAAAGTCAACGTCTAAACTTTACTGTTACGGTACTTGAAAAGTCACAGTAATTTCTAGTTGAGCATTACTTTTTCTAACCACTTCTGGCAAATAAAGATTTTTTTTTGTAAAACCTTATGGTAATCCTCTACTCGCTAATTGTGACTATTTTTTAATACATTTTATCAGCGAGTGAAAAAAAACTAAAAAAACATGCTAAATTAAAAAAAAAAAAATTGATACATTCTTTTCTAAAAACTGTTTGAATATGTGGAAGGTGACAAAATGCACATAGTGGCACATTTAACATTGGACATTGGCATTTGAAAATAAAATTTGCTGAAAGTTGGGGGGGAATAAAAAGAAGGTATAATGACAAGGTGCTATCCCTGCAAACACTGTATGTAATATAACGTTCGTTAAGGTCCCGGTTTCGTCATGCATGGATGAACGTAACGAAGACGTAGTCATAATAACCTTAACGTCCCCAGAACGTCCCAATAACGTTACATTTATGCTCTACGTTCTAATGACATCAATGGGAGGTCAAAGAGTTACGTCTTAAGTACGAATGCTGTACGTTGTGGGGACGTTATTACAACGTAGAATTGTTTGCAGGGATCTGACTAAAATGTAAAAGTTTTAATTTTATAAAGTAGAAGAGAAGAAGAAAAAATTAGACATATCATGCATGATAACATTCTGTGTAGGTTAATTGACAGAAATGTCACCTTCCAATTCATAAGCAAATGATCTATTTGACCATGGCATCGGAGGAGGTCCTGCTGACAATAATAGTATTTCTGTTTGCATATTTTCATCACTAATAACTATAATCACTTCAGGTCAAACATTCTACTATTTTTCTTGTTTACTTGGTTTGGTATGCGTCTAAAATAGATGATCTGACAATAAAAGGGAATCAAAACTATCTTAAAAACATTTTGGAATAAGTAGCAGACCATGTTGTAAGAACAGTTGACTTGGTCACTTCTTTAGACATGTATGAATTGGTAAAATGTATTTGAGACGTATTTTATTAGGCATATCATGATTTTTAATTTTACAAAATGTAATAAAAGAAACATTTTTCATGGGGGGTATTTTTCGTAATTTATGATACTGTTCTGTGTTCAATTCATCCAAGCCCCTTCATTTAACACATCTTAAATTATTTGATCTGCTAAATGATAATATAAAAAACGTGATGTACCTAAAAATGTGTGTCTTAAAATAAAAAACCTGGCAATTCACCTTCAACTATATGCTGCTGATATCTCTTTTAATCTCTTTTAATAATTTCACATCCAATGTATATCTATCTGTATGCCTATTGAAAATTATGATCAATTTTGTTATACAAGTAGGCTCTATGCATGATTGAATATTTATTGAGCACATCACATGTGAATGAGCATAGAGCGATTAAGAAAAAACTGTAAATTGTTCGTACATGTCAATAGTTGAAAAAACATTGACCCATATCAAGATAACTTTTGCAGAACACTTTTGTTTGACAGCTAACGCTAAATATTTTAAAAATATAACCATTATATTTGCATTTAAATTACAATTTTTTTTAATTTAAGGCCAAAAACATTCAATGCTTGATAAAGTTCTGATTTTCAAAGGTCGATAACATAACATATCATATTATATATGTAACCATATATGTATTTTCTGAGCCTGACATATCAACTGAATTTAAAAATGACAGTCAAGTGTTTTATTTGACACACATATCCATGATATGGGCGGAATGATAAAACGGGACATTTCGTAAAAAATGTATGGAGAATAATTGTCAACATTACATTTTGGGTTGATATGAGTGACCTATAATTATGTGGGCCTATGTCACTTTATGTGGCATTTAGGAAATCCAAGTGGAATACTTATGCCTACCATGTTTAGAAATACCCTCGTGATTTGTCACGTGACCAGTTGGCGCACCTTTCAAAAGAAAGAAGGTAGAAGTTGGTTTCTTTATTTATTTAATGACTTTATGGGGTTCGACTCATAGTCAATAATGTTATGTGATCAGTATAGGGGTCTACTCTTGATCCCTCTACATAAATTAGTCTATACTATAATTTAAATTAAATGCGAAGATAGGTTTAAGTTGAACTGAAGTTGATTCAAACAAAAACCCCGATCCACAAAACGGGCGATAATAGAGAGTTGGTAACCCGTCAAATAAGAATATAGTCAAGAATAATAACCCTGATAACGTTAACAGGTTCGAATCGAATCTGTTAACGTTAACGTTAATATCGAACCGTCAGGTGGGACTGTGAGCCTCTCCCACCATCCTAACTTAGACTATACCCAAAGTGGCAAAGTGTTGAAAGTCACATTAAAAGTGATCAACCAGGATCGCATGTTTTTTGCTGATTTCTCGGTCAGTTGTCAACCGATTTTCATGAAATTTTGTAACAATCATATTTCAACAGAATCCTAATATCTCTGAAAATTTCGTAAAATTATATATCGTATTTCAAAAGTTAGACCATTTGACATGTGATAAATTGAAATTACGACGCTCCTCTATAAACCTATTAAACTAATTCTAGAATTTTATTACATGTCAAATGGTCTAGCTTTTGAAATATTTAGTATAATTTTGCGAAATTTTTACCGCTGTTAAGATTTGAATAGAAAATGGCCTTAGCAAAATTTCAAGAAAATCAGTTCAGAATTGACAGAGAAATCACCGAAAATCATGCGATCCTGGTTAATTTGACGGCGAGTATATAGTTGGATTCAAAGTGGAAGGGGTAGTTGGAGTGTCAACATAAATGCTGTCATTGCCATTGGCAAGATAACTGGAAAATACAGTGAATGGGAAATGAGAAAAATCTGATGAATACAGTGGAATATAATGGGGAGGAGAAATAGAATGAGAAATGAAAAAATTGATTAGAAGGTGGGAGTGTCAAAGAATGATGGCATAGGAGTGGAAGTGGAAGGTGGAAAGAGTGCCAAAAGAATAAAATTAATTGGAAGACATGTGAAGAATTCAGTTGGCGGAGAAGTCAGTGGGGGGTAAGAAGTGGAAATATCCGGTGGAGTGTCAACAAAATACTGTTTTAAAATGCGAAGGTATGTGAAGAATAAGTGGAAAGAGGAGTGAGAAAAGGAGCGGAAATGATGCCTGAGAAAAGGTGTGGCAATGATGCCCAAAGAATGCAGTGGGGGAAAGTGAAAAAAAAAGAGTAGAATGGGAAGAAGATACCTGAAGAATACTTTGAATGAGAAAAAGAGTGGAAAGTGGGTCCAGGGAGTGTAAACAGAATGATGTCAATGGGAAGGTATCTCGGCAGGTATTTCGTCAATACAGAGGAATACAATGAAATGAGAAAAAGGAGTGAAAGGGGAGAGTGTCAACTGAATGATGTCAATGGGAAGGGGTATCTCTAGAATATAGTGGAAAGAAGTGAAAAAAGTGTGGAAGTGGAAGGTTGAGTGTCAACATAATGCTGTTAGTGTGAAAGTTCTGGAGAATAAAGTGGGCGGAGGAGTGAGAACAGGAGTGAAAATGGCCTTGAGATTACAGTGGAACACAGTGGAAGGAGAAGTGAAAGGGGAAGTTGGGAGTGTCAACATACTGCTGTAAATGGGAAGTTACCTGGTGAATACAGTGCTGTAGAATACAATGAAATGAGAAAAAGAAGTAGTAGGGTCAACAGCAAGCTGTCAAAGGGAATTAGGTTACTAGTAACTGGAAGTGAAGAGAAATGAGAAAATGGAGTAGAAGGTGCGAGTGTCAACGAAATAATGCCAATGGGAAATTATCTGGAGAATACAGTGAATACAGTGATTGAGAATACAGCGATTGGTAATACAGGAAATACAGTGATTGAGAAATAAGAAACAGGAGCGGAAGGTGGAGTGTCAACAGAATGCTGTCAATGGAAAGTTATCTGGACAGTACAGTGAATGAGAAATGAGAAAAGGGAGTGGAAGGGGGTAGTCACAGTCAAGGGAATGTTATGAATAAGAAGGTGTATCTGTAGAACACAGTGGAACTGGGAGGAAAATTGAAAATGGAAGGCGAGTGTCAACATAATAACTGTTAATGGAAAGGTATCTGGAGAAAAAGTGGAAAAAAGAGTGAGAAAAGAGACAGGAAATGGTGCCTGGAGGTCACAATGAAAGGAGAAGTGAGAAAAAGAATGGAAAGGGAAGCTGGAAGTGTCAACAGAATGATGTCAATTGGAAGGTTCCTGGAGAATAAAGGAAAAATGCTTCAGGGGGGAGGGGAATCAGCTTTAGTTGGGAGTGTCAACATACTGCTGTAAATGGGAAGTTATCTGGTAAATACAGTGATGTAGCGTAACAATGAAATGAGAAAAAGGAGTAGAAGTGTCAACAGCAAGCTGTCAATGGGAATTAAGTTACTAGTAACTGGAAAATAGAGTGAAGAGAAATGAGAAAATGGAGTAGAAGGTGCGAGTGTCAACGAAATGATGCCAATGGGAAGGTATCTGGAGAATACAGTGAATACAGTGATTAAGAATACAGTGATTGGTAATACAGGAAATACTGCGATTGAGAAATAAGAAACAGGAGTGGAAGGTGGAGTGTTAACAGAATGCTGTCAAAGGAAAGTTAGGCCAAAAAAAAATATATGTTTGTTTCCGATTTGTTGTCATTTTAACCAGTGGGTAGGTAGGGAATTTATTTTATTTTATTTTTTATTTTATTTTTTGTCACTTCAACCAATCGGTAGGTAAGAATTTTTTTTTATTTTATTTGGCGCCAAATTCACTTCCATGCATGTCTTATCTGTACATTACATAATGATTTTTTTGTTTTTTGGACGCATTTTGACCCCCCCTCTCCTTTTTGTAACGTTTTTTAAGTTACTTTGACTACAGCCAGTAAGTTATCCCTTAACTTATGGATTTCCTAAAAAAGAAAAAAAAAAAAAAAAAATTTTTTTTTTTTTTTTTGGAAATCCATAAAATAAATTTGGGTCGCACATGTTTTGACAGGGTCGGTCGGAAATCGGAAACAAACAATATTTTTTTTTAGGCCTTATCTGGAGACTACAGTGAATGAGAAATGAGAAAAGGGAGTGGAAGGGGGTAGCCACAGCCAAGGGAATGATGTGAATAAGAAGGTGTATCTGTAGAACACAGTGGAACTGGAACGGAAATTGAAAATGGAAGGCGAGTGTCAACATAATAACTGTTAATGGAAAGTTATCTGGAGAAAAAGTGGAAAAAAGAGTGAGAAAAGAGACAGGAAATGGTGCCTTTGAGGTCACAATGAAAGGAGAAGTGAGAAAAAGAGTGGAAAGGGAAGTTGAAAGTGTCAACAGAGTGATGTCAATTGGAAGGTTCCTGGAGAACAAAGGAAGAATGCTTCAGGGGGAGGGGAATCAGCTTTATTAGAACTGCACACTGCAGGAAGAATGCTTCATGAGAACTGGACACTGGGAAAAAAGCTAAGGGGGTAGGAAGATCTACTTCATGAGAAGATTGGAAAGATTGGAGGGGGGTAGTCCTAATAGTAGAGGGGGGAGTAAAGTAGAATTTATACTTAGAAGGAGGGAGGGGGGAATGGGGAGGGGAAACTGGTGGATGCTTGCCTCTCCTGTCCAGGTACCCCGCAAGGGGAAGGGAGACATGGAGGGGTTGAGCCCTGCTTTGCAGGCCTCCACAGGCGGCTACAGAAGTATCCTGGAGCAAGCCGATCAATGTATGTACGTATGTATTAAAAATCCATTTTAGGGGGATCATATGATGATATGGTGTTACTGATTTACTATTTATGTGGAAACTCCTCACAATATCGAATTAAAACTTCGGGTTAATATAAAACATATGTTTTACCATAACAATAACTTATTTTTATCCGATTAACTCTAATAGCCTAATCCCACAGATTGGATGGAATTAAATATTACTCGATATAGTTATAGTAAAAGTCACTTTAAATCTGTCACTTTCGCGTTGCATGTTTTTCGCTCATTGCTCAAGCAATTTTCATCCGATTCTCATGAAATTTGACAAGCGTTAGTCTCTACTCTTACGGCACCTGCCCTGAAAATTTCAGGGAAAAATATTATGTAAAAGTTAGACCATTTGACATGTAGTTTTTGCGAATTGTGACGCTCCTCTATAAACCCATTGAACGCTATCAGCTTGAATCACGAAATTCCACTACATGTCAAATGGTCTAACTTTTGAAATACTCATTCAAATTTCATGAAATTTTCAGGGTAGACGCCGGAATAGTTGGAAAGAGTGCTTGCAAAATTTCATGGAAATTGATTTAGAATTGACTGAGAAATCAGCGAAAAACACCCAATGCTGGTGGAAGTTGACTGCAACTATAAGGTATGCCACTCAACCAAATGAACACAGATACAGTTCTGGGCGCTTGTACCCTGTGTACACTTAGACAAGTCTATTATGTACACCTGATGGGTTGATCAGACTGTGTTAATTGTTTCTTGAACAGGTGCTGTATAACAGCTACCCGCATTATTTTGGCACCAGCGTTGCAGGTAGGGCTAGATGGGACTCCCGAAAAGTGGGTGACATCGCTACTATTTTATTTTATGTGCAATTTTATTGTGCAATTTCTTTTCAATCAGACTACCAGTTCGAACAAGGGAAGGTTGTTATAAAATAATTATATAGTAAAGTTACATAGCAGTTAAACTCATAAATAACAATAACATAGAAGGTAAACCAATTAAGTGAATAAAATGAAACTATTCTATTATACAAAATAATAGGACACCGGTGATGAATAATTTCGATCGGGTCTACATCATAAATATATATAGCAAAATAAGACTACATCAATTGAATTGAAATCATAATTAATTAGACTATCACCTAAAAGGATATCTATAAATAAATAAATGCATCTCACATAGGGACCTACATAAATTGAAATTAATATTTTTTATAGAAATATAAAAAACAAGCCTATTGACTGAAGACGCATATATATAATATAAGCCCTATAGTATCGCTAGAATCTGGCAAAATGACATCATATAATGATTGTTGTTGACAATAAAAGAGGTTGATAAAAACGTCTTTGATTGTTGACGACCAAGTAAAAATAGAGATAACTGAGCATTATAATCGCACCTCACATGGTTCACACCCTATGGCTCTTTACTGCTCTTAAAACAGTGCCACAATTCGGAGAGGCAACTTATAAAGAAACACATTTCTCAGTCAGAGAAATAAAATACAAGAGAGCATCGAGAAGCCGCAATTATGAAAAAGCGATTACAGAGAAAATAAATACGAGAGAGCCTGGCCCTAAACCATTAAAAATAAAATGTAAAACATATACATCGTAATGCATTAGGCCTAGTGCAATCATAAAAAAGGTACCACCTGGGCATGGCTGTTCAAAAGTCGAAACTTGCCTGTTCCATTAAAAGTTGGTTAATTGAGTTTTAATAGCTAACATATCATTATATTAAAACATTTCAACAATAACAAATTAAAACTAAATGAATCTTGATTTTTTTTGGAATGTTTGAATTTTGCTAAAACTGGGTGGTGAGCTAGTCTCTAACTATAGATTAATTAGTAGGTGGTTCGTTACGATTGTCTGAGCACATTTTGTAGGCCCACCCCCGTGAGGAGCATGGTCATCGTTTTAAGGAGTTAGAAGTAAAAAAATATTTTGAATCAATGATTCGAAACGAGCTTCAATATACCAGGGCGGATAAAGGATTTGAAAATGAGGGGGTTATTGCCCCCCCCCCCCCACCCCAATTTTTTTCTGTCTATTTAGGCCTAAGACAATTTGGGGGACTTTTCAGAGAATTTGCCTTCAACCACGCCTGAATAACACAATTATGTGGTGCAATTGCGACCCCGGTATGGTAACTTAAGTGCCTTTCGTGAGGTAATCGCAGCGTGTTTACAATAGGACTGTTGTACCCACACAAACGACGAGGTTTCCCGGTCATCATTTCTTTTGTTGTGGAAGACTCTTGTTGACACGTTTGAGTTGCGATTGTTAATTGAAGTTCATGACGAATGGCCTGGAGCAGGCGCGGAGCCAGATGGGGGGCGCACGCCCAACTCTTTTTGCGCCAAATACTTTAAAAAGTCCCCTAAATTGGCCAAAATAATCTTGGGGGCGAGCCCCCGAACACCCTGTGCCCCCTCCTTTTTTAAATCCTGGATCCGCCCCTGTGGAGATCTGGATCTGGATGATAGTTCCCAAGTGACCAAGTGGACCAAGACGGAAACGGGGGAGAGGCGGCACGCTGTGGCGTCGCAGTTAGGCAGCTAGTAAAGGCATTGACAGAGCCAGCATGAATGATACTGACTGGGAGAGTATTCCACTTAGAGATAGTTCTGAAGACAAATGAGTTCTTCAGCGTGTCCGTGTTGGCTCTCACTTACATATATATCATGGAGATACTATCTTCATGCATATATGTAGGCATATTTTACTAATCTTTAAAGTAATTAAATGTAACACTATTTACTACGCAATTACTAAAGACTAATTTAGTCTTAAGTCAGGTGAATCGACATAAAATTTACTTGATCGACATGATGAAGATGACAAAATCCGAATGCTATCTGCTGACTGGGTGGAACTGTATACCCAAACAATCCAGCTGCATAAGCATGTACTGCCATAAGCATCTGGCCATAAAAAATAGTTATTATGTCCGGCCGTAGGCCAGGAGCCTATTGAGTTTATTTTGCCTGAGTTTGTGTCCTATTTAGGGGAAAGAGGGGTGCTGTGTGTGGGAAACGGTTGACATTTATGTACACCAGTCCTTATCATGCTTATGAACATGTCGAATATAACGTTTGACAAACAGTTGCGTTTTTAAAAAGTGTTAAGAAAAAATAATATTCACGATTATATTTGTGATTGGAGCCTCAAGGGTTTTGGTTGGAATAATGTTGGCACAGCCTCACAGTCGGTGGCCCATCATTACATCAGCATTGGGCCAATGTATAGTGTTATCTAGAAGTGGTACGCAGGGAGTAAAGCGTCACCTATGAAGCGTCACGCGCATATCAATACTGGACAACACGGGACAAGCACCCAATGTTGTTCCAATGTTGGGCCAGCGTCAAAGACTGTGGGTCAACATTGAAACAGCATTGGGTGAATGCCATGTGTTTTCTGTAGTATAGTAAATCATTGCTTTACGTCAATTTTCGGCACATATGATCTTTTAAGTGACATTGTAATACGATAAAAACGTTGTAGTCAATTGGTGAAATGAATGATGTACAGATGATGATGTTAAGGGCGTTTTCCTTCGCTCGCCCAATAAGGAGTTCTGGGTATGTCTAGGGGATGTACCCCCAGACATGCCCAGACGGCCGGAGACTTTTTGCCGATGTGCTGGCCCAAGTATACAGCAGACCCAGTGTTGGACTAGTGTTGGGCCAGCGTCGTACAAAATTGACTGGCATTGTCCCTGGTTGCTTTGACATGGAATGACCCAATAATGTGTGGAGGAATGCTTTGTTTCATTCTTTATTTTCTTATGTACAGGTGGAAAAGATGCCTCAATTAACTGTCCGGGACATCTTTATTGACTGCCAGGATGGATTACGTAGTCATGGAAAATTGGTGAAAAGCTTAAGTACTATTTACAATGCTGTAAGTACCATATTTGGTCTTTCACAATTTTGAGTATTTTTCCTAATGCTGCTCTCACACATATGGGAATACTGTAGGTCTTGTAATTTTCGTGAGGTTTTAATTTTCGCGAGGAGGACAAATTAGTGAATTCACGAATCGCGCGAAAATTATTATTACAATAGCGCTACTAAAGAAAAATGAAAATTCGCGAAATCTAAACTTCGTGAAAAGTCCCAAAATACAAAAAATCGCGAAAATTTAAACACCTGAATATGAATCTTTGAAATTCACAGTAAATTCACCCAAAAATTGTGAACAGATAGCAAATATTTTCATCTCGGTCATCTCTCGACCTCTCCTTAAGAATATATTGCAAATGGACTGCGAATGCTTGCCAACGCTTACAAATGCCTAAAAGAATTGCTAACAATTGTTGCGAATAGTGCAAATGGTCTTAAGAAATAATATTGAACAAATAAATGCTGTGACTGCCTTGCGAATGTTGTGAATACTTGCCAATGCTTACAAATGGGCTTACAAACGTACTTATGAATGATGCGAATGTCTTAGGCATAAAGCATGTAAGTTGGTACCACTTTGTTTCACCAACATTGACAAAACAGCCCAAAATCAACTTTATCTTAGAAAATTAAAAATGTTTGTATCATATACTGTATCATTTCTAAAAAATGACGCAAAAAACCGCCAGGCTTAAACATTTATAGTTTTTTTCCAATGAAAGACTGAACTTAGCATGTAAAGGGTGTAAATGAGTGGCTTTAAGGTGTATTTTCCTATACAGACATGATATAAAGTACAAAACAGAAGATAAACACTGTTTCAAACAATATATTATATGATTAACACTATTAAAGTAATTAGAAGAAAATCATTTTTAGTTTGTAATATGCAAGTGGTAAGTGTAAGGAGTGAAAATATGCGAGGTGGGAGAAAATCGAATGCCCAATGATTAAATTATTGAGAAATTTTATGAAAAGGATAACCACAATTGTGCATGAAGAGTACCCTAATTCAGGGGCTTCAAGCTCGGCTTCTAGTGCTGTGGCAGTGTCAAGGATTTTTTTAATAATGCAAATATTTAAAAGAAACGAAAATTGAATAAATTTAGCAAAAACAGAAATTTCTAGGTCTGCACCCAGATTCAGTTTGTTATCTGATATATTTGGGTCAAGTGTACAGTAACTCATTTTCTCTGACTACAGACCAGATAAATTCATATATAAACTATCATGAAATATCATGTTACTGGTGACTATATTTATAAGTAAGCCTACTGCAAGGTATTTGACAAATTATGATCTTGCTACCTATCAAAGAATATAAAAAATGTTGAACTCAACATTATTTGAAACATAGAAAATCCTTTTTGTCAATTTTTGGGATTTTATGACCGGTATGCGAACTTTTCACGAATGCCCATCAATATAAGGTTGTTATTGTTACTGTAGGCCAATCATACTAATGTGGTATGCCTACAAATAATGGAACTGTTACTGTGCTACGACAAAATTTATGTGAATTTATATTGATCTAGTAACTTCATAGCACCATTTCAACATAAGTCTGTTGTGATTTCGGGCGGACTTCTTCATCTGTAGCCCACAATTCTATAGTCTGAGCAAAAAAATATCTGCAAAATATTATGAATTCCTGTCAATTTGTTTTTATCCCTCTCTAATATTCCTGAGCTATTTAAAAGCATTCTAATTATTGTTTAGAAGA
Source organism: Flabesymbios commensalis (assembly GCA_964017125.1). Classification (NCBI taxonomy): domain Eukaryota; kingdom Metazoa; phylum Annelida; class Polychaeta; order Terebellida; family Flabelligeridae; genus Flabesymbios; species Flabesymbios commensalis. The sequence continues at coordinate 61,286,025 of OZ024912.1, forward strand.
CATGAGGTAGGTAAATTAAATCTACGCTCGACATTTTCTCAGATTTTCAACCTTTTCAAAAACGTGACGTACAGTCGGACAAAATATAAATAGCTATAATTTGTAAATAATTCAGATAAAATTCACAATTTTTGCAAATGACACACATTTTGACACGTTATTAAATATGTGAAATATCTGAGGCACCTGCTTCATCATAACTTTATAAAATTATCGAAAATAAAAGCGTGACGTACAGTCGGACAAAAAATCTGAAAATCATCCATTATTTGCCACGCAGCCAAAAACCATGTGATTTACCCAGACAATGTACCATATGTTAACTGACACCAGGGTATGATCTTGGAAATGTATGAACTTGTCATTTAAAAATATGTCTGCAAACTTTAATTATAATTTTACAAAAAAAATGTCAAAAAATGCTTTTTGCTTTTTTATGGTCATATTTACGTCTTTTTTTTGTTTTTCTGTAATGGGAAATCGCTGAAATGAAATATCACCATATATTTTGCGCATTCAATTTTTTAAAATCCTAAAAAACAACATATTTTTTTACTATGTTATTATGTCTTTCTTTGCTCAAAATACCAGTGAAACAGGAAAAATGGTCTATTTTTACCTTTTTAAATGTTTGGCGGGCTATAGGACCGAAAATATTGAACAAAATGCACTTAAAGTGCACATTTTAAGCTTCTGCAAGGCTTTCTCTATAACTTAATATCATTTAAAATTCTCTTAGACCATTAAAATTGATGTATGACGAAGGAGAATATGGGGATACGTTGAAATCATGGGTGGTACCGACTTACATGCTTTGTGCCCTTATCAATGTTGTCATTGCCTTGCAATTTTCTTACAAATATTTAATGTCGATTGGTATAAAGTCGGAGTGAATATGAAGCTGGGCTCATTGTTTTCTTGAATTTAAATCATTGGCAACAGTCATTGGCAAGACATGGGATAGTGGCAAGGAATGGGAAAACGGCGAACGTTACAAACACCTTGCAAATGCCTTAGGTGCGTTGCAAATGCCTGCGAATGCCTTATCAACGTTACCTATGGCTTGCGAATGCTTACGAATATTGACGGCGAATGAAAACATTTGCAGTTCATTCACTGAAATTTAGGGTCTACGCTTCCTAAACTTGTTTATTCGTAAACAGGTGTAGAATAACTTGAGAAATTCCGAATTTGTTACCAACCCTTACAAATGTCAAATATTTCCATTTGTAAGCACATTCGCTAGCATATTGTGTGTGAGAGCAGCATAAGTACACCGTTTTAATGTTTAATTTACTGATTATTAAATGATCATTGATATTTAGAATTGAATTTGTGTTTTATTTTAAACAGCAAGATTTGAAAATTTTTGGTCTCGAATTAAACAAAAAATATAAGTAATCTTCACCCAATTGTGTACCGCAGCCCATTTAAAATTGTAATTATAAACTTTACTAAATTTTATAATTTAGCTTTTTACTGTTCTCCATTTTATTTATCATATTTCCCTGTCTATAATGCGACACCATCTATAATATGAGTCAGGATCTGAAGCCTTTGATGACTTGGGAAAACCTATACTCGGTACACCTTTCGATGATACAATACTAAATTTTGGCCATCAACAGGAGCCTTTATGAGGAGACAACTTATGATAAGCTAAATTATCCGATATCTATAAGTAGCGCTGCGCCACGGGCGTTCTCTGCAAAATTAAATTAAATTAACAAGAATCTGATTTTCACGGTTAATTTTTTCCAATTGAATATGGTTTATCATTGCTGCTTAATTAATTCAGAAACCAGGGTTCAACACAAACTTTTATGAGCAGTGGTCCTGACAACAACTAACGTTATAACACTTGGAAATCTTGAAATTTTTTCACGCTTGCGATCTGTTTCCACATCATTAATTTTGTAAAACCACAGAAGGCATGACACTGACAGGTCGAAGAGACAGTTCAAGGATGATGATCGATCTCAATGTCAATAATTCATGACCCTAATGATTACAAATACCTGTTCTGTTGGGTCAAAAGGGTGAGAGAGGGTACAGTGTTTGTGGTATCATCACCCTCGAGTTGCGAGGATTGTTTATATCTCTGTGGCATGTTACGATTCTGATTATACTCCCCATCAGATTAACTTGTATCGCATGTTTTTCGCCGATTGTCAATTCTCAACCAATTTTCATGAAATTTTGCAAGGACTCTGTTCGAGTCATCTGCAGAATACCCTGAAATTTTCATCAAAAAATATTCTATAGCTCAAAAGTTAGACCGTCTAGCATGTAATTCAATTTTTAAACTTTAATTCAACCAGTTTAATGGGTTTATAATAGGACATCGTAATAACAAATTTACTACATGTCAGATGGTCTAACTTTTAAACTATATACAATTTTTTTGATGAAAATTTTGCAATATTTGGCAGGTGACTAGAAAATAGGCTTTTCAAAATTTCATAAAAATCGGTTGACAATTGACTGAGAAATCAGCAAAAAACATGCGCTACAAGTTAATCTGACGGCGAGTAGTCTATAGGGCTATATATTTTGGTAGTCCACAGGACCACTGGATAGAGTGTTCTGGTGGTCCGACATAATTTCTGGTGGTCTCGGACCACCGGACCACTGTAAGTTGTGAACGCTGCAAACTAAACTTCTGCTTTCAGACTCCATTTGATGTATTTTGGGAAGAATTTGTGAATCATCTCAAGTACTCGATGGTAATTTTCCAGCGAGAGTCAGCAGTCGAGTGCACTATTCATTTTGTTACTAAGTTTGGAGCAGGTTTCGTAAGCAAGGATTCAGGAACAAATGAAAATGATGATCAGGAAAATGAGGATGAGGAAAGTGACCTCCACCCTTTTCTTCTAAAATTGTTTGATTTCTTATTAGAGGTATGCAAGTTAGATTTTACATTTTGTTATATTATAAACCTTTCAAGTCAAAAATGAATTATTTACTTTTATTTGTTTTCATTATAAATTCATAAATTAGTAAAATAAATAAAAACAAAGAAATAGAGCTTCTGTCACATTTATTGATATTTCTGTAGTTTATTTTTGAAAAGTATGCGTACATCAAGTTATTATATGAAGAACACTTTGTCATTTTCAACCTGCCTCGGACATTTTTGTTTAGGGTAATTGCCCACCCAATTTATCACTTTCCCACAACATGTGTAGAGCGTTGTCCAGGGAGCTCAAATTTGAAATTGAGGCACCAGGGGGGCACTGTCTGTAATTTTGTACTTGCCCCCACGCAAAATCGGTTGCCCAGGGCAATTGGGCAACTGTTAGTGTCAAGCCCTGACGGTATATATATATATATATATATATCTGAAAGAATTGTACATATTAACCACTTATGCATCAAGTAGCATCTCAATGCAAGGCTCGAATCTTATGGATGCCCTATTGCCCGTGGCAACTGATTTTGGGTGAGGGCAAGTACAAAATTACAGTCAGTGGCCCCCAGGCAAGTGCTTCAATTAGAACCATTTCAAATTTGAGCGAATAGCGTCACTAGCCCTGCAATGTTTGTCCTCCTTGAGAGTCAAATGGAGAGCAATTACCGGTAGACTTAAAGTTCAATCTAAGGTTTTCAAAATGAAACAGTATGTAAGATACCCAGTACGACTATACCTTTTTTTTTATTTACTTGCCTGTAGTAAGAAACACCACTATCAACATGCAATATTCAGCACATTTGGGCTTTTTAATTATGTAGGCCCTATCTATATTATGCCTTGATATTTTATAAAGTTGGGTGATATTTGCTCGCTGGAGGTGGGAATTATGACAGATGTTAGTGTTGTTCACAGTGGACAGTCAAGGGAAATTTGTTGAAATTACTGTGTGTTGAAAGAATTATATCACCAAAAAGTCTTAGATTGTTCTTTCTAATGTAACATTGTAAATTTTCTAATGCTTTATTTTTGCAGTCACACAATGCCAACAACAAAGCTGTGAGGTTTCGGGTGTGTCAACTGATGAATAAGCTGCTTAATGATATGGGAGAAGGTGCCCAGATAGATGATGACTTGTATGACCGCATTTATGAGTGCATGTTCCAAAGATTGCGTGACCAGTTTCCAGTAGTGCGTGTTCATGCTGTGTTAGCTATGACTCGACTCCAAGATCCTACTGACCAGGACTGTCCAGTTATAAGTGGTATTTTAGTTTTATCTTCTCTTAAAGTGGCTAGCTAATAAAGTTTTTTTTTATGTAATATTTATTAACTTCAGTTTTTTTTATCCCCTGGCATCACCCCAAATGTCCAGCCGGCCATCTATCTTCATTTTCGTTTCTGGAGCATGTCTTTGAAACCCATGTTGAGATTTCTTTCATATTGCACACAAACACGTCGCTTAGGGGGTGTTGATGTGCTTTCATTTGGGGGTTATGACCATTGACCTTTTTTTAGCTCCCGCCGTCACCGTAGGTGAGACGGAGGGAGCTATGGATTCCGCCTCCTTTTTTTTTTTACCTCTTCTTTTGCCCTAACTTTGTAAGAAAATAAGCTAGGATAACAATTTTTGGTATGTGGGTTACTTCCAGGTGGCTAATGGACAGGTTAAAATATTTTTAATCTGAATTCAATACGCATGGTCGCAGAGGAGAAAATGATGATGTTACGGCGTTGGGCCGTCCGTAAACAATTAGTTTCCGGAGCATATCTCTGAAAGTACTTGTCCAATTGTCTTTAAATTTTACACACAACACCCCTAGGGGGTCTAGTTGTGCCTTTTGGGGTATATGAACTTTGACCTACTTTTGGTTCAGAACTATGACCTATTTAGACGTTTTGACGCACATTTCGTTTCCGGAGCAGATCTCGAAAAGTACTGGGCCGATGACAGTCATACTGCACATACATGTTCTCTTAAGGTCCCTAGTTGTGCCTTTTCAGGTTTTTGGACCTTGACCTTGAAGTTGACCCAGCACTTTGACCTAATTTATAACATCGGTAAATCCGACTGAAATATTTTGCGGAATATCATGAAAACCGCTGAAGATAGCTACACCATCACTATAAAACAAATTTAGAGATTTCAGGAGAGGATGCATCTTGAAAAATTTCAAGTCGATAAAATTAAAAATGGCCGCCTATCGGCCATTATTCACCTCGACAGGCCTGATATTGCGGAATATCATGAAAACCGCTCAAGATAGCTACACCATTACTATCAAACAAATTGTCAGGTTTCAGGAGAGGATGCATCAGATTGAAAAATTTCAAGTTGATAAAATTCAAAATAGCCGCCTATCGGCCATTATTCACCTCGACAGGCCTGATATTGCTGAATATCATGAAAACCGCTCAAGAAAGCTACACCATTACTATCAAACAAATTGTCAGGTTTCAGGGGAGGATGCATTTTGAAAAAAAATCAACTTGACCAAGTTCAAAATGGCTGCCAATCGGCCATTATTCACTTTCACATGGCCGTTATTTGGTAAACCGTGCTAGATGGCTAGACCATTACTATAAAACAAAATGTGTGATTTCAGGAGAGGATGCATTTTGAAAAAATTTGACTTGATCAAGTTCAAAATGGCTGCCTTTTCGGCCATTATTTATTTTCACATGGCCGATATTTGGTAAACCGTGCTAGAATGCTAGACCATTACTATAAAACAAAGTGCGAGTTTTTGGGGGATGATGCACCCTGAAAATTTTTAACTTACGAATTCAAAATGGCTGACAATCAGCATTATTTACCTCGATAGGCCTGATATCAGGTAAACCGTGCTAGATAGGTAGACCATCACTATAAAACAAAATGTGACGTTTAGGGAGAGGATGCCTTTTAAAAACTTTCGACTCAATCGAATTCAAAATGGCCGCCTATCAGCCACTATTTACTTTCACATTGCTGATATTTGATAAACCGTGTTAGATAGCTGGACCATTACTATAAAGCAAAATGTGAGATTTCAGGAGAGAATGCATCTTAAAAAAAATTAACTTGATCAAATTCAAAATGGCCGCCTATCGGCCATTATTCACTTTCACATAGCCGTTATTTCGTAACCGTACTAGATGGCTAGACCATTACTATAAAACGAAATGTGAGATTTCAGGAGAGGATGCATCATGAAAAATTTCGACCTGATCAAATTTAAAATGGTCTCCTATCGGCCATTATTCACTTTCACATGGCCGATATTTGGTAAACTGTGCTAGATGGCTAGACCATTACTATAGAACGAAATGTGAGATTTCAGCTGAGGATGCATCTTGGAAAATTTCGACTCGATCAAATTCAAAATAGCCGCCTTTAGGCCATTATTCACTTTCACATGGCCGTTATTTGGTAAACCGTGCTAGATGGCTAGATCATTACTATAAAACAAAATGTGAGATTTCAGGAGAGAATGCATCTTGAAAAATTTAGACTCGATTAAATTCAAAATGGCCGCCTATTGGCCATTATTCACTTTTACGTGGCCGATATTTGGTAAACCGTGCTAGATGGCTAGACGATTACTACAGAATGAAATGTGAGATTTCAGCTCAGGATGCATCTTGAAAAATTCTGACACGATCAAATTCAAAATGGCCCCCTATCAGCCATTATCTACTTTCACATGCCCAATATTTCGCAAACTGTGTTAGATGCTAGTCCATTACTATAAAACACAATTTGAGGTTTCCAGGGAGGATGCACCCTTAAATTTTTTAACTAGTTTATATCGAATTCAAAGTGACCGTAAATCAGCTATTAGTTACCTCGATTGGCCTGATATCGGGTAAACCGTGCCAGATAGGTAGACCATTACTGAGATACTGATTAGGATCATTAATTTCAATGGAGGTTTGCAATCTCTGACAGACTGTCTAGTTCTTATCTTACTTTTAGACTGAGCTTCTTAGACCTAGTTGTCTTGTGCCTTGATTTTTACCTAGCCTAGGACTACATTAATAACCCTACACAAAATTGCTTAAATCAAATTCTAATTCGGAGCGGGAGCTCCTGGACTTATGTAGTCTTGTTTACCTACATCTCCGGGCCAAAATAGCTTTCAGCACCTAACAATCTTGTTTTAGGAGCATGTCTCGGGAAGTTAAACCCATGGGGAGATTACTTTTATATTGCACACACACCTCTCTTAGTTAGGACTTTTGACCTGTAAACCTCTCGTCCAAAACAGCTCAAATATTTACTTTGAAGCTGCATAACTGTATTGTTTCTTATGACATAACGTCGGCGTAGAATCAAAAGTGCGTATCTCCAAAATGCTAATTTTTCAGGAGAAGCAAAAAACTTCAGCATATTTGCAATTTTAATGTTTTCTCTGTAAAATTTCACACGAACCTGACCAATACTATTTAAATTATCATGTTAACTATTTTTAAAATTGAAATTGATTTTTCGCGCTGTAAGGACGAAAAATTGGAGATAGGCAATTTGTGCATGACGACATTGACACTGATTGATGGAGATAGGCAATAATACCAACCAAGCAGTACCATTGAAAAACGTTAGGATTACGATATTTTTGGAAACCTTATGATTGAGAAACACAATAAAAACACAATCGAAACAAATTATTTAGTGTGTTTCGGAAGGACCAGCTCCATATAACGCAAGGGTGTACACAGGGAGGGGGGGAGGGGGTAGTGTTCTCTTGAGTCGCAGAACAACAATTTTGGTGGCCTGCTGAATCTGAATTGGGTACGAAAAACGTTAAAATTCAGGAGAAAGGGCTTTATATTTCACATTTTCCCGGGTAGGAGGGCATGCCCTCGGAACCGCATTCCACCTAGCGTCTGGCACAAAAGGTTCTATAAGCCCCAAACCCCCATTAAGTCATGTTCCTCGTATATTGTCAGAGCAAGAAAAAGCGCTAAGTAGGAAAAGCCTGACCAAAAGATATGCTTTCAAACATTTTAGAAAAAAAGACTTACTGTTATTAGGAGAACATTTCTTGATGGATGGGGCTGAGACTGAAAATGGACTTAAACCATTGTTTTTTCTGCGAGTCACTTCAAGGTCACAATGATCATGTAGATAGACATGTAGTACATGCACCTAGTTCCGTACTTCTAATACTAGTTACGTTTTAGGAATTAAAAAAACAATGATATTTTTATCATGTTTATTCAGTCAATTCAAAGTATGTATCTATTGCAGAGTCTAACTTTATTGAAGTAAAGTAATAACAACCAAATTGTCCTGCGCTACATGACACAGTCATGCATGAACACATGAATACGAGTTTGTACTCGTCAGTCAAAATTGTATTTCTTCCGACAGACGGAATCAAAACTTTAAACTCTAAAAAACGATCGTTGAATGCGTAAACATCCCGAGGCAGAACAGATTTTAACTGCTTGAAATCATCATATAACTTTTTTCTTTTATTTTATGACACAGTCTGAATCGGCAAGTCAAAAATTTAAACTCTAAACAACGATCTCAGCGTATAACACACAAGAGCTACAGAGCTACAAATCTTCAACAATAACTATATTTCATGCCTTTCATTCACTGTACAAGCAATAGTACAGGTGCTAAGGCGATGTGGAGTTCAGATTGTAATAAAAGCACCAAATTTCACACACGTGTACATTTTTATGTCTTGAATGAGATAAGAGGAAAACTCCAATCAATTTTGACCCGTAAAATGGCCTAATTCGCATGTTTCAAAATGGCCGCGAAATCAAATTGAATCGGGTTGGTTTAAGAAATCTAGATTTGTTCTCTGCATTTTATGATTCAATTTGCTTTTATGTTTTCTATAACTGTGTTTCAGTATGTTTGGATATATTTCTGATACTTATTTAACCCGAAAACCGCCCGAATTAGCATAGCGGAATGATCATACTCAAATATGTCATTAAAGTTATAATTTTAATTTGTACAGTTTATTTGACTGTAGACACCACTTAATTGAAGCTAAAATATCATGTAAGTAGTCAAATATCTGCCAATTTGGATAACGAAATTCAAAATGGCCGCCAACATGATCATATTTAAAAAGTTAGGTTAAACTATAATCTTCATGATAATTGTTTTTATTCATGATAATAGTTTATTGGACTGTATACACTACTATGTAATTAATCAAACATCCGCGATATTTTTGTTATAATTATGTAAAGCGTTCTTCATTTTCTGACACGAACACATCAAGGTACATTTTTTATATAAGATGCCCGCACAAAGCGCTCGTCAACTGTGTGTGGGATTGCATTTAAATTTGCAATGAGAGTTCTTAAGAAACTTTAACAATATGAATAACACAAATGTATTGCAAATAAACTAGGTTTGCACTTTTTCACTTAAAATTGTTGGTGTAAACAGCATTTTACACCATCATCAGTTTTGTTAATTAACATAGTGTAGGTCTAGCTCGTTTATTCTCTTTTATAGGCAATATATTATATTATACCTTATTGTCTAGCTGAGATGCGGATTCCGGGGATAATGAACATACTGCGCTTGAAACTTAATATACTTATTATTAATCCATCTCAAATTCCAGTTATGTCAGCCTTTGGATTGGTAAAAAAGCCTCAGAGAGTCGGGGAGAGCCAATTTATTATGAAATATACTTGAAGCTTTAACTACTGTAATACTTTTGAAACCACCAGACAGGTACAGCTCAAGTTTTATGTAGAATACATATAGGAGAGATAACACTTCATATAGGAGATAACAAACATCAATGTGCATATCACAAGCTTGTAGCAGGCAGGTCGGTCCAGGTGTTGTATTCTACCCCCGACCAATCGAAGAGTGGTTCGGCCTGTCACATGACGCGATCGGCTAATCACCGCCGTCATCCAGTTGTTATTTATTTAAAGTAGGGGGTAGAATAAGAGACTTCAGGGGGAATTGTGTCACCACAGCATCACCGTACATGTAGCTGGCTATTTAAAGCTATCTGGAATTTTCGCACTTTCTGTAGGCCTTACTGAAGGCGAAATTGGTGGCCCACTATTGTGTATGTTTTTGTTGAAAATTCTAAAAATCGGGGACCCGTTACTTTGTAAGTGAAGCCTCAATCGCCTGTTAGCGGATATAAACTTGAATATTTAGATATGGTATAAAGATGATAAGATATTATTGACGAAGATACAAAATATGCCAAAATTGACAATTTTCGTGAAATCACAAGATGTAATCACAATATCTTCATTCCACTTTGCTCGTGGCAGCCATTTTGAAAATATGCAGATTAGGATAATTTACGTGTTTTGTTACATACGTTTTATCTTCAACGAAGAAAATCATTCGCACAGGCTGTTTGAGGCCATTTTGAACTCCGCTATTCTAATTTGAGTGGTTTTTGGGTTGTAGAATAATCATAAATATATCTAAATATTAAACTAAGATTCAGTTGGACGAGTCATGGAAGTAGCCTGAATAAAATCACAAAATACGGAGAACAAATCGAGATTTGATGTGAACAAAAAAAAACTTTTTAGTTTTAGTTTGCAGCCATTTTAAAATATGCAAATTAGGACATTTTACAGGTCAAAATCGAGTGGGGGTGTTCCTCTTCTATGATTTAGGAGATGAAAAGGCACCTGTGTGTGAAATTTGGTGCTTTTATCACATTCTGAACACCATGGTGGATTTTTGGGCCTTAGCACCTGTACTACAAGGGGTATGCAAACCACAACTACAGATGAGGCAATTCATCGTCGAATGCATGACTACCCTGTGTATGACTTAAATCCTGGTAATCTCGTGTTTTATAAATGAGTACAATGTTTATCCATTGAATCAGAATGAAAATAATGGTCATTATAATTTTGTAATGCCATTTTATTACAAACTCGCGTGAATCCTTACACATCATAGGCACTTTTGATTGATCATATTTCACTGCCTATGTCCACATTCCACACATAAATGGACATACGCAATTATGACTCTTCGTAAATGACAGATTTGAATTTTTGATTCTTCAGATCCTGTACATAGGCATTTTTGAATCTCTGCGAATTGAGCAGTTGGAGATACGCATTTATGAAAAACGGCCACAGACACGTAGCAACGTTGCCATGGCAACCAATATTTTTTCTCAAGGTGCCCCCTCTGGTATATTTTCAGAAAATTTAAAAAAGTCAAAATTGTCAATTTTGGAGATACGCACTTTTGATTCTAAGCCGACGATAAATAACCTACTGTAAAATTTAGCCACATCTCCAATAGAAACTGCCCCCCCCCCCCGACTTTTAAATAAAAAAAAAGAAATTTGCAAAAGTTTCTTAACTTAAAGACCTAATTGAAGGCAATTTTGTGATTTGTCAAGAATCAGAACTTTCTTGGTCCAAAACCTATTTAAGATTACCAGTATCTTGAAAGGACAACGACCAGGTTTTTAGTGGGTGTAGATGTTTCTTTTGGGGTTTATAACCTTTGAAGTTTGACCTAATTTTTACCATCAATTTTGCAGCCATCATTGACTTTATTTGATGTTGGGTAATAGGCTCTGTTTCCTTTGCTGGATTGTTTTCATATTGCACACACACGTCCCTTAGAGGGTGTACATCATCTACATGTGCCTTTTAGGGGTTATGACCTTTAAACTAATTATTGACCTTTGATTTTTTCGGCTATTATTGATTTTAATGAATGGCAGGGATATGTTCAGTTTCCAGGCAGTATCTCATAATTCGTTTTGCTGGATTGTTTTCATATTGCACACACACATCACTTAGGAGGTGAAGATGTGCCTTTGGCCTAATTTTTTACCGTCGATTTTGTAGCCATTATTGATCAGGGAAAAATTTGTTCAGTATCACACAGCAAAATGCTATGCAATTCTGCCCATTTGCTAATCAAATTTGTAATTGATTAGCAAGATATTTATACATCGATGATAAGGATGTCTAGCAAATTACAACTTAGAAGAGAAAATTGTTAATCAATAATTTTAAAGCAAATTTTTTCCCTGTTCACTTCAATTAATGGCAGAGGTTATAGCTAGTGTCAGCGCTTCTGTTTGAAGATGATACCAAAATTCAAAATGCCCACCAGAGGTCAACTGCATAATTTTTTGTGTGTACAAAAATGAATTAAAGTCAGTCAAATTTATTCAAAGTTTACTATCCCATTCCTCTCAATATAGAGATGTGCAGGTCATTTTTTCAAGCTTTTACTGAAATTCAAAATGGCTGCTACAGATTAACTTATTCTTGTTATGTGGGCGCCAAAACTGGTCAGAAATTGTTCAAATTTTATAATCACATTTCCTACTATATGGGGGATGTACAGTTGATATTTTTCAAGGTTTTACTGTACTTCAAAAGGGCCGCCACAGATTACCTTCATAATTTTTTGTAGGTGCAATAATTTAAGGTCAGAAATTGTTCAAGTTTCACAATCACATTGCCCATGATATGGAGATGTGCAGGTGATTTTTTCAAGGTTTAAATTTACTGAAATTTGAAATATCCTCCACAAGTTAACTTTATAATTATTTGTGGGCAGAAAAACTCGAAACCTTATTTATGGCGGGGGTGCTGTCGGACTTTAGGCCTCTTGTTAACATCTGCCAAGTTAATTTTTCACATGTTTTAACCAGGTTGGAAATTCAGTTTCTGAAGCACTCGACCGGAGTACCACCAACTCCAAAATCTGATGGTCTTTTTTTTCTGGTGTTCTTGTTAGAATTTTCAAAATTGAATCTGAATACACAACACAAAATAGTGTCGCCGTGATGCACAGAATAGGCTCTTTAATTAAAAAACTTGAGAGAAAGCCAAAATACTGAACAAAGAGACAATTATTTTTGATCTTTTAAACTATTTTGGATCAGGAAATTTTAGTGGCCTGTCAGACCATTGCTATACGGTGTTATGGTGGTCCAACAGAATATTTGGTGGCCTCGGACCACTGCTAATTTTGAACACTGTTAACATCTGGTTAACGTAGATATCTGCCGAGGTCATTTTTGTGAATTCCAGTTTGTTTTTTCTTAGCCTGTTTTCATCCTACACTATATATAAATAAATTTAACTTTATTTCAGCTTTCCTATTCCTTTTGAATTGTGATATCAGCTCTGATGTGCGGCGTGCAGTCCTTTCAGTGATCGCAGCATCTACAAAGACATTACCAGCCATTATTGAGCACACACGTGATGTTAAGGATACTGTGAGAAAATTAGCATACCAGATTATAGCGAAGAAAATCCATATTAAGGCACTCACTATAGCTCAGAGAGTAAAACTACTTGAAACTGGTCTTAAAGACAGATCACGTATGTATATGTATTCTTTGTCTTTTTTGTTTTTCTAACATACTTAAATTATATATTTCTTTATAAAACTATGGTTTTATATATAAATAAACCTATAAATAGGCATATTTAGCATTCTTATATTGCAGAAATGGTACAGGATGCTTGCTCCATGCATCTACTTCAAGCATGGTTGAGAACATTTGAAGGCAATATTTTGGAATTATTGAATTGTCTCGATGTGGAGAATTCAGAGGAAACTGTGGAAAAAACTTTAGTTGCAATGTTCAAGAAAGCTCCAGTGACTGAGCTTATGGACAACTTTGATGTGCTAGATGAAATGTGAGTCACGTTTATAAAGTAATGTAATTATTCTGATAAATATCCATGTTACAATAAACCCCCACTCCCCTAATCTGAAAGTAAAATCCACGATCATGGTTGGCTGGAAAAAAATTATTGTAAAAAAAATCGAAATAGTATTAAACCTAAAAAGCGCTAAATTATGTAATTTGAATTTTGACCCACTTGAAGTTGTGTCTCGCTACTGCTACCCATAACTTCCAAGTGATTGAAAATTACTCATATTAGTTTAATTTGTGACCAAGCATTTTGAAAACTCGATGTTTTATACTTTTATTTCATGCCCAATAACAGTGATTTGATCTGTTGATAATTAAACAGATTAAAAATCGACTACAAGCGGTGTAAGGGGTAACCCTTACAGCGCCGGGACCGACTTTAGTCGCCAGAATCAATCTGACCATGACGACTAATGTTGATCCCCGCACTGTGAGAATTAAAATATTTCTAATGGCGGTAGACCCATTACATAGGTTTTCAAATGAAACAGAAAGAGCTACCTAAGATATTTTTGATGGTTTTAAAATTAAAAAACCCTTTAAGGAAGCATTGCTCTATTTGGAAGATGGTCATATGTGATGCTTTACAGTTTACCTTAAGATAATTGTAATGTTTCGAAAAGTAAATATATTTGCAGTTAATGGTGCATCGGATGCAAGTATGACAATACAATAATCAATTGTTTTTCTTCAGGTTTGTCATACCAAAAGAGAAACTTATGTGTGAGAATGTTTTATATTGGCGCTGCTTGTGTCAATACATAGCCTCACTTGGTCTGGAGGGAGAACAATTATTGGAACGTTTGCTTCCGAGTGTTTCAGGATTTTCAAGTTTTCTCAGAAGGTATGTGAAATAACTACTAATTTTTTTTATAATGTTAATATGATTGAGCCACATAAGAATCATAATGATGATAATGTATTTTTCATGTTGAAAATTCAGAGGAAACTTTCTGTATTGCTCAAAAAGCACATAGCTACATATAAAAAGATCTATGAATGTCTGCTTTTTATACTACCACATTACATACCATTGGGAAGTTTTTTGGGCACTTTTCAATGGCGATTAATGGAATAATGCTCATTGGCTGTTTGAGAAAAAAATTGTCATTAGATCTTGGTTTAGTTAGATAAATTTTATTATCCAGCAAAGACATGCAATGACCAAGCTTGTCTTCAATCTCACATATTGTTTTTTAATCATGCATGGCATGGGTGGCTTTCAATTTACAAAAATATTGTCAAAGAACAAACAGATACAGTGCATTTATTTTGTAAATACACAAACTTTAGTAAATGAGTACTGACATGAAATGTCAGACGGTTCAATCTCTCAAAACATTCATTTAAAGCTGGAATTGCTAACACAATTTCCAGCTCCAAATGACAAAATCACCAATATTTAATTTTATTAGATTAACTGAACGTCTACCACAGAAGAGGGCGGGGGCCCTAGGGTAGTGGTTAGCACCGCTGCCTTTCACGCCAGAGTCCGGGGTTCGGTTCCCGGTCTCGGCGGTTTGTAAGAAACATAAATTGTTTCTTCCCCATCCATGTGTGAAAGTCAGTATTGTGGGGAGCCTCCGTGACCGAGAGGTAGTGTGCTCGGCCTCAGACCGCCAGGGTTCGAATTTCGAATTCTGTGTCTGGAGGACAGTGTCATCTCAATCATCTCACTATCCTCAGGAGGTTCTCCTGGCCCAATTTAGCCTATATGTGCACAAAGGTGGCCTAAGGCTTGATTCATTTCATTTTCACCACAGAAGAGTTTATCATTTAAAGGGACTCAATCAGGCTAAAATCGTCAAAAAATCGGTGATTTTATTTTGGCTTCTTAATATGACCATATGATGTAAACATGTCCATAGACTAGAACTGCAAAAGTTTTTAATTTTTGTGCAGCGCATTCACCAGTTAGGCTAGATACAGGGACGAAATTCGCGAAAATTTTAGCCTGATTGAGTACCTTTAAGAACATGTCATCTTATTTGGTTTGAAAATAAGTTCAAACCATATATATATATATTATAATATATACTGCTCTGCAAAGGCAAAGGGCAGTGTCTGCTTACTTTTAAAGTAGCAGTTACGGTGCTTTTGCACGGCAGTACTTGTAAGGCTTATTCTTGACCACATTTGAGAACACCTTTAAACATTTCACAGCGTGTTTGACGGAATGAAGATTGAGAGGGACATCGATGCTCAACTATCAGATGAGTTTATCATGCGACAACTTTTGAAATTAGCAAATATACTGGACCTGTCAGATGAAGCTGGAAGGTGAGAGTTCGTTTAACCTGACACGGCGCCTTCTCAATGCTGCTTGTTGTATCCGTTGGTATCCCTTTAACTGCCAAATTATATAACCCTTTGCCTGCTGATTGAGGCTATATTAATTTTTAATCCATTTTATTAGCCGACTAAATACCTGTTATTAGGAATGAAATTACTGTTTAAACATCAATATTTTTAAATGTTTGGTTTCAAATTAAACTAACATGAGTAATTTTCAACCACTTGAAGTTGTGGATCGCCATAGCAAGACACAATCTCAAGTAGTTTAAAATTTAAATAAATTAACTTAGCAGGATAAGGGTTAATATGAATCTTCACCCACTTGAAGTTGTGTTTCGCTGATGCGACCCACAACTTCAAGTGGGTTAAAATTATTCAGGTCTGACAAAATGGAGGTTAAATATTTTCAAATTTTGCTGTTAGATGTCACGTTTTATCTTTACCGTGTTGAAAAAGGTGACACAAAATGTGCTAATAAAAAAAAATCTGAATATAAACCGGGCCGGCGGTGTAACTGTTAACCCTTTGCCTGCTGATAATGACTATACGGTAGTTATTTTTAATCATCAATTTTATTAACTCATCAAATCACTGTTATTGGGTCAGAGAATGAAATGAGTGTTTGAACGGCAATATTTGCAAACATGTGGTGTCAAACTGTACAAAAATCAGTAATTTTTAGCCACTTCAGGGCTAGACACTAACTGGTTGAACCTTCTTGCCCTTTGAGCAAGAAATTTTCTAGGGTATTAATTGCCTTTTCAATTTATCACTTGCCCGACTTGCCACTGACATACGTGTCTGTTGTGACAGTCATTGAAATTTTAAATGCTGCAAATTGAAGCTATGGCCCAGGGGGTCATTGTCTGTAATTTTTTACTTGCCCCCACCTAGAATTGCTTGCCCCTGGCAATCGGGCAACCGTTAGTGTCGAGCCCTGCACTTAAAATAAATGATCACTGTCGCGAGACACAACTTCCAAGTGGCTTAAAATTTAAATTATTTAATTCAGCAGGATGGGGGTTAATGAAGTTATAGATGTATGTGTACTGTGATCAACTTCCAGCAAATTTTACAAGACATCAACTCAATGTTGGGGTAATGCTAGACATACCATCTATATGTTTACCCAACAATTGGTGAATGTATTCTGTCTGCTGGGTTGTCCTGGAAATAAGGATCTACCCTGGACAATCCTATTTGATTATGGACAGAGTGAATCTGGCGGGAATATGATTTGAAGGATGCCTTAATGTTTTTGTGTAGAAAATCAATGATTTATTGTTGAATAAAAACTTACTTTGTTTTTCATGTCTAAAATGTTTTCATATCTAAAACGTTTTTCGTGTTGAAAATGTTTTTGTAGCAAAAATGATTTTGACACAAAAACAGTCACATCTAGTTTGGAAGAAAAATTTAAATTTGTAATAAATAATCTTTAATGTCAGATCCATAATGTGTGTAATACTCTGTTGCAGAAAACAGTTTGGTAGAATCCTATTTGACATGTTATCACATGAGTGTATCCCTCCTACTTTGGTTGCTCCTCTCCTGGCGTGTTACAAGAGATACCAACAGGAGCCCGAGGCGAGGGTGCAACAGATTGTAGAGATCATCTCTGACATTAGACAGCCCATAACAACTGTTGAACACAATGTTTCAGCAGATGAGCGCAGGAAAATTGATCTCAAGGTATAACCCAAGCTCCTTATAATGGTGTTAGGCTAAAGTATGGTATTCTACTCCTGTCTAAGCAGGGTTTCCCCCAGAAAAATGAGAAAGCATCATGGTACTTGGCGGTTCGGTTTCAGTGCAGCGCACAATTTGCGCGCGGCGCACAATTTGTGCGCTGCGCACAGTTTGCGCGCGGCGCACATTTTGCGGCGAGCACAGTCTGGGGGGTCTGGGGGCATGCTCCCCCATGAAATTTTGATCAGAAAACCTCTTTATATGCATTTTGGTGGCTTATAGCAGTAATTTGTATCCACTGTTTGTGCTGATAAAAAAATAAACACTGATTCTGCATGTAGACTAATACATATATATATATATATAAACTAAGTGCCAGTTTGACATTTAAAACCCTTGTGATATAGACCACCAATTTTCTCATATGTACACAGCAAATTATTTTTAAATAGGACTAGAGGCCTATGCAGTGACTAATGAAATATGTAGTGTCTACTTTGTCTAGTGGTCCATTTTGCCCCTGTATCAAACTATGATAACAGTGAAATACCATGAGATGGGGGCCTGGGATGATTCTTGTCTGACAAGACTATTGGATTAAATCGCATTGTGAATAATTTAAAACAATGCAGGCCTACACTGTGACTTTATATTCATAAAAAAAAAATCGAAAAAATCTTTAGACAATTAGACACTAGGCATAACGTAATGATTCAGGAATTGGTCAATACGAGATCTGTTCAATAGCATGCTGTTTTTTTGTGGTTGAGATAGAAATAAATTCATTAGGCCTTAATAGATCTGTGCCACGCCGTTGGATTATCATCAGAACTTGCTATTACCAGAAAACAAGATGGTTTAAATACAAGCATCTGGTGACATTGGCCCAGGCTTTAATAAACACAGACTAGGTCGGCATCACTTGTTTTGCTTTCTGAGAATATTATAATTTACACCCCAACTTATCTCAGCCAGCACGCTTTATTGCCTATTAATAACCAACGCTGTATTGACGTTGGGTTCGTGTAAACACGGTAAAAGGATTGTGACACACCAGGCATAGGCCCCCTATGCTCTGTCATCGCGGCAAACACGGCTGGTAGAACAACGCGCTTTAATGTTGAGCCAGCGTTGCAGACAATAGACCAACATTTAGTCAACATTACGTCAACGTACTACACTTACTCTACTGTATTGTGTTTGCTACACACTGATAGACCCGCTAACATTGCCTGACCACGTGACATCATATGACCACTGGGCATGCGCACAGACGAGCCACGCACTGTAGCATTAGGCCAATGGAATGCTGCAAGATCTAATCTGTATCGCTGGCCATCGCAACACGATGCCAATGTTGTACGGAAGCATCAAGACATTGTTAAAAACGTCAAGGGATTTCATAAAACGTCACGGCACTTACTGAAGCGTCAGGGTAAAAAAATAAAGCGTCATGGTGCCGTGACGCTTGGACGCTTTGGGGGAGAGCCTGTCTAAGTCCAGCTAAATTCCTACCAAAAAAGATATCTATTTTTCATAAATATTCTTTTGAAGCTGACTGAATTGCCTGCTATAAATAAATTAATAGTAACTTTTAAAAGCGGACCTAATACAATATAACTTGTTTCCCATGTACAGTAAAACCTGCTATGAGGAGTCACCCTTGCGACACAAGAAAAGTGGCCTTTCAAGACGGGTGGCTGCTCATAGGAGGTTCATTTGTATGTAAAATGTCATTTTGGGGTAGGACCAAGTGGCCTCCATAGGAGGTCGGCTGCTTATAAGAGTGGCTGCTCATAGCAGGTTCTACTGTACAACTACACTTGTACATGTAGTGAGTTCCAGTCAATATATTTGTTCTGAAGAACAATTTTGATAACACTTAATAGCAGCATCCTCACTAAGAAGGTTTAATAACAATAAATCTCGCCATACTATGTCCTAGGTTTTGTTACCTGCATATTGCATAGTATTGTTGTGATGTTGATTGCTATGCTGACTTTCATGTTATCCCTTCAAATGTTGTATAATATGAATTGCAGTTAGCTGGAGTAAGAGTCGAGCTGAATGAGATGCGTGAAGAGCTAGAGGTATCTGTGCAGAAACAGGAGTTTGAACGAGCAGCAAGCTTGAAAGCGCGTGTATCTGAGCTTGAAGAAAACAAACATAATCTTCTAAATCAGACTGTGCCTAGTACTCAAGAAGTGAGGACCGACAAGGTAATCTGCACACTTTACATGAATTGAACCAATGATGGTTTAATGTTGGCAGACGGTGGTCCAGCATTAGGCCAACATTGGTTCAATGTCTTGTGTTTGCTGGGTAAGGCTTAAGGGAATTAATCAGTAGTCGCCGCTCCTGCCTGAGCCAAATGAGAATAATTTCTTTTATTGCCCCTATTTATCTCCTTCACTTCTATATGTATTACAGGTGAACATCGTTACAACACGGATCGGTACAACACGGATCGGTTATAACATGGTAAGGTCATGGATCCCAAAATTCAGGACCCCTTTTCTAGCTTTTTCCCGGAATACCGTGTTATAACTTCAAAATCTACAAGATTTATTGAAATAGTAAACATTATGTGCATCGCATATATCGCAGACAACGCCAACACGCATCAATGGTAACTCAGCTAATGCCCAGCGTTGAAACAATGTTTGGCCAATGCTGGGTCTACACATGTGAACGCGGAACAGTGTGCCGTGTTATGTCATGATGCCGGGCAGTGGGGCAAGAATAAGTGGCCCGCTGGAAACCCTTTGATATCTTTGTATATTATAATACCGCATAATATATTTAACTCATAGAAATCGTGTTATAAAATTATTCGAATAGATAATTATTAGTCTAATGATCGTGTTATAAATTTCTGAAGATCATGTTATAAATTTATTTAAGATTGTGTTATAATTAATTCAGATTATAGGAAATTTGTAAAGAACGTATTGTATTCCAAACAGATAATTATTATAATTAGTCTATAGATCGTGTTATAAATTTCTGAAGATCGTGTTATAAATTTCTGAAAATCGTGTTATAAATTTATTGAAGATCGTGTTATGTCATAATGCCGGGCAGTGAGGCGAGAATTAGTGGCCCGCTGGAGACGCTTTGATACCTTTGTATATTTTAATACCGCTTAATATAATTACCTCATAGAAATCATGTTTTAAAATTGTAAAGAACGTATTGTATTCGAATAGATAATTGTTAGTCTAATGATCGTGTTATAAATTTCTGAAGATCGTGTTATCAATTTCTGAAGATCGTGTTATAAATTTAATGAAGATCGTGTTATAATTAATTCAAATTCAGATTGTATACAAATTAAATCGTGCTATGTACACAAAGTAAAGAATGTATTTAAGAAAGATTATGATATATTATGCTCACAGATAAAGAAGTATAATCCATCTGTAGATCGTACTATATATTGGTATCGTATTATATCGTATATATCGATTAAATTTATATATCAGTTTGTGGATTTGATACGTCTTGTCAGGCCTACAAATCAGAGGAAATGGTCAATTCCCCCCACAGAAACTACGTACGAGTGTTGTACAAACGTCACCTGATAAATTGTTGACATAGCCAGAGTTGCCGAGACTATCGACTGGAGCAAATCTCACAAGCTCTCGTGAAGTATTTTCTGACGAGATTCTGTGAGAGTGTGTAAGCTGTCAATCACCGCACATGACCTGGGGGACCAACCTCTTTGACATGGGAGGAATCAGAAAGAGAGGGGGGTATCTGAACCAATCAGCGTGAGGACAGTGATGTCAATCATCATCAACTCCAGCTAGGTGATACATGTAGCAGTGACAGACACGGCCACTGCCAGTATATTATACACATTTATTATATTGTGTGCAATTAAAATCTGATAAAGCTTGCGTGGTATTACATGCAAAAGATAATCAAGGCATTAAATACATCGTGTTACACACTGTGCACAATGATAACTAATATTATACTATAATTCAAACATATTGCCGTAATTGTAGGACGAAATACCGCATAGGTATGGCATGGTGCGAGATAAAGGAAACACAATGCATATCTGTCATTACAAGTAACCCTTGAGGCGTCGCCCCGACATTGCCTGATCAGCGGACCGTAATTTGTCCACTCTCTTATTTTAGGTTGATGGGAAAAAATTATAACTACTGAAATGTCCTATTTTTTTAATCTTACGTGTGGTTATATAACCAGGCATAAAGAGTAGGGCAAATGTATAAGTCTACATATGATTCCGGGTAACGATACCTCGCTCAAATATATTATTATATAATTGTCCACTAGCATTCACGGGGTCGCCAGACATTGCACAGTTTTGAGACAGACACGTGCCCGCTAATCAATAAGGTTTGTGCTATACCGATTCAATGTTGGCCCATTATCTTTGATGTGTTAGATCAGTGGTGTGCTGACGTGTTTAATGTCGTGCATTTGACGTGATCATACCATCGGCGTCCGAACACACACGAGGGATTGACCCTGTGTTGGATTAACATTGGGCCAGCGTCGCAGACGTTGAGTCAACATCAGAACAGCATCAAGTCGGGGTTTTCAGTTTGCTTGGGACGGGGCCAGCGTCGCAGACGTTGAGCCAACATCAGAACAGCATCAAGTTGTTTTTATTACCGGTATTTTAATAAAGGCATACTATTAATAATGTATTAATATAACCATGATAACTTTAATACGTCTTAGAAACATTCAAAAATGACCATGATAATTTGTTATCGTCATACGATCGTTTCAGTCCTGTATAACAGGATTCACTTACAACACGGTTGTGGTATTGGACCCCAACGATCGTGTTATAACGATGTTCGCCTGTATGTAAAAGGTTGTTTCAAGATATATTTTTATTTAGGTCTATAAAATTAAATATTATAAAAGGTGAGAAAAATATATATATCGCATCATGCTCCAGTTATTGCTGACCAAATACATTAGAATCAGTTTCAAATAAACATTTTTAACCCGCTTTATTAATTTAAAAAAAACAAAATGGCTGATTTATTGCATGGCGTTGGCTATTGTCGAGCGTGCTTAGAAAGCAATTAGGTTTCATATAACAAAAACAAATGAAACTAAATGTAACAGGTAATGGATCTTGAGAATATTTGAAATAAATTCAAGATGTTGATGCAAATTTGGAAACTACTTGAATTTAGAAGGTGGCCATGTAAAGTTCTTGGTTTTGACATAAAGATATGAAAAGTATTTAAAAACTTTTTACCTTGACTTGTAAAAGTGTTTGAATTGTGTGATTTTAGTGTTTGTTAAACAATTCCCTAGTTAAAACTGTGCTTGAAAACAACTTATGCCTTAATGTACCTTAAGGTTACATTTAATTTGTTAATAGAATGATGCGGAGACCCTTCTAAAATGTACCACAATCGCAGCAGAGATGTTGAGAGATGAGAAAATAAACAAACTTATGCCAACAATTCAAACAATGATGGAAACATTGGTAGGTTTGATACTTCACTTTGAATTGAATAAATTTTTCTCTTTGCTAGTAAATTAATTTCCACAACAACATAATCAGAGAATTTAATTTATCAGAAATATCTCTCTACCAATAACTTAACTGTACAATGGAAAGTTTAGATTTATTGTCAGCTGTACATTCTTCATAATGTAGATCATTCCAAGTATACAAAGTGAAGATCCAGCTGTGAGAAACATGGCAGTGAAGGCGCTGGGATTGTGCTGTCTTTTGAATAAAGAAACTGCAAAGAACTACTTATTGCTCTTGATACAGGTTTGACTTTTTTATCCCCTGCTCAACAACGTTTGGGTCAGGTGTTCTACCTGATGAACGTCCATCTCTTCGAATTGTTTAGTTTCCAGAGAATATCCCAGTAACCCGTTGAGGTACTTTCATATTGTACACAAACATCACTTAGAGTGTGTAGAGTGTGCTTTTTGGGGTTGTGACCCTTGACCTACTAGATCTCACGGCCAAAATCTCTTTTTGATTTTGATTTTGCTGATACCTGGCAAACTGTGCCAGATAGCTAGACTAATAAAATGAAATGTACAATTTCAGGGAGGGATATTCCCTAAAAAATGGCTGATTTGGGGCCATTATTGACTTTAATACGTGTGATATCTGGAAAACCATGCCAGATAGCAAGACCATTAACACATGGAAGAATACACCCTGAATAAATACAACTTGATCTAATTCTAATTGGCAAGACTTTCAGGCATAATTTAGTTTAATATGTGTAATACATGTATGTGGGAAACTTTGTTGCTAGTTGGCTAGATCATTACTGTAAAACAAATGTGAGAGTATGGAAGGAGACAAAATGTCTATCACAAGTGTGGATTATGGTAGCCTTTGGCCTCTTGTTGCCTCTGCCATCACAGAAGGTTAGATCAAGGAAGCTATAAAAGCAGGTTTTTTCATATGTGACCAGTCTGCATGAAATGGGTCACATGTTGGCCATCCTAAAAGTAGAGAAAATGGTCAATAATAATGCATTATGGAATTTAAATTTTAAGGCCAGAAACGGGTTCTATGCCCCAAAATTTGTCAGAAATGACATATATTTTTTTTAAAACGCTCAAGTCCGACCGAAGTCCACCCAGCCGATTCTGAAAGTAGACATCCTTGGCTATAAAAATCAATCATAAAAAAACTACATACAAAATTTATAGGTTTGTTCGAAGAATGCTGTTTGGCTTGAGGAACTTTTTTGTACTATGAGAAACTTGCAATCAAACATGTTGCCATGACTTTAAAGCCAATTTTCTCCATTTTTTAAATATCGACCAATTCGCGTCACTAAAATGATCATACTCCAGAGCAAAATAATTTCATGTTGTTGGTGTCATATTAAAGCTCCAGCTCAGTACTATCTAATTAAACCATAACCACCATATTGTATTTTTTGACTTTTATGTACAGATGGGTCACTTATTATTTTCAAAATTGATTTTTATTAGTAGATCTGATAGCTATGTCCTTCCTGTTTAGATAAAAAATCTTTATTAATTTTTATTTTATTAAAATTGTACTTTTAATTTTAATTAAGTAGTTATTCCAATCTATATGACATCATAAATAATTGTAACACTGCTGCCTGGAGGTACCTTTCTGCATGACTGATCACATATCTCTGAATGTATTGATTATACAAATTTAGGCTATATTTGAAATTTTGTGAATCAGATTACTTGTGGTCTAAAATAGTAAAACTGATGGAACACTAATGCTGTAAGAGAAAGTTTTGTGGAAACTCAGTTCTATAGTGTAGATCAGTTGGAACGTTCAAAGTTCCGACATTTAAATGAGCCGCCAAGCCGAGGCCAGACAATGCCCCCAACAATGTTGTGTATGTCCCGACAAATTTACATTGTGTATAGTGAGTTCGCGAGGCCTAAATATGCTCCTGAAGATCATGATTTAACATATTTGTGCCATACTTGTAAGTTGTTGCTTTGAAAACATGATCTTATTGGGTCATTTGGAACATTTTTTCATAGGTAACTGCATAGTTTTATAAATTTCACAGTAGCTTTTTTATTTTAAAATGCAGAGAGAACGTAATTTTAGTCCCTAATGCACAAACATTATTTTTTGACATAGATATCACAAATGGACGAAGAAACTATTAGAGTGGCTGCATTGGCTGCAATATTTGACATTCTGTTATTATTTGGTGTGGACACATTTGATGTTGATGTGACCTTGGCTGATGCTGAAAATCCGCTTAACACCAGTGATAACAACAATGATGCTACCAATACAGAACAAGGCGAAGATGGTGCTAATCGAGCAAACAACATCATGACTGTACTTATGGGAAGACTTGATGATGATGTAGGTTCCAACTTTGTTTTTTGCTTCCGTTTATTATAGAAATGTATGATACTTGTAATGTTTAAATGTTTATTTTCAGTTGGATCAGAAATGTTATTCACCTCTGATTGTCTTTTACAAATAGCTCCCCTTTGAACGTTGGTTGTTTTATCAAATTCATATTTTTACGTCAATTGAAAATCACAGTGTATCCCCTTGAGGTACCTTATTATTATTTGAGCTAGTCTTCATACAGATGCATCTTGTAAAAATACAGATCAAATTAAGTGATCTTATCCAATATTTTAGGGTCAAAATCGCAACAAATTGTGACTCGCAAAGATGCTTCACAATGACTTAACCCAACTTCGTGACCAAGATCACAACATAACAAGGTTAAAATGTCTTCAATATGAAATATCGCCTAACCTTTTTGCTTTGGAGCCTTGAGATGTGTGTCCCATTTGATTTAGTGACTTAATTCTTGTGAATTTAATAATATTTATGCTCACTAATTACTTGCATTTTAGTTATTTGTGTTATGAAATCACCTCTTGTATTTTTGTAGCTGGGCGTCAGCCCAGGTGCATTATTATCAAAATCTGGTCTCTGAATTTGAGACAAAAAGTGACGTCATTCATAAAACTGATAGATGGATGAATTCCATTCATAAATCTGACCATTGGCCTTAGTTTCGGGGACCCTATCAGTAGATACATATACGCATAAAGCTCCTTATATCAGTTTGATACAAAACAAGACTGTTCGATGTTGACGGTCCCTTAACTACTGGTAGTAGGTTTGTACACAAGTCTGTCCAAACAGAAATGTTTTTGGCTGATCAGCAATGGCCCTTGTCCAGCATAATCAATCAGCTATGTTCTGATTGGGCGCAACTTATGCAAATTACAGGGCCCGGTAACAAGCATTATTCTGGGGAGAATGGTTTGTATCCTGATCAGTTATTAGCCAGCGATGACATCATTTAAAATGTGACACAATAGCTGACATCCATCTCCAAATATGGTATGCCCTATTGGTCTCAAGGATTCCCCCTCCTGGGACATACTGCATGCTGATTGGCCAGCAATGACATCATTTCATATCTGACCTCAATAGCTGACCTAACCCCTGAGGTCAGGATTATCTGTACATACCCAACAAACACGAGGCATTGAACTAATGTTGTGACGGCGTTGAAGACGGCAGGCCAACATTAGAACAACATTGGTTCAATGCCTCGTGTTTGTTGGGTAGGGGCCTACAACACGTCACCCCACTGCAGATGAACTGAGGGAGAGGTGGTATTCAGTTACCATTAATATCGTTATCCCGCAAGGTTTCAGGTCAACCCTGCAACCACGATGCGTAGACCCAATGCCGATACAATATTGGTCAGACGTCGCAGACGCTGGGCCAACATTAAATCGCATTGGGTCTGCTGAGCACCTGTAATCAATGTTGTGTTGTTCATCTGGTCTCGACACACATAAGTCTACCCAGCGTAGACAAGACAGTGAATCAATGTTGGTTTAACATTGGTTCAGCGTTGGAAACTGGGTATAGGCACTACACACCACAGCTGATCAGCATGATCTGATTGTCACCACTTAGACATATCCACACATTGTTTCCCAATTTTCCTGTCGTAGGCCTACATAATACATTGTAAATAAGTTGTAAACCCCAATACAACACAACGTAGCAAAAAGAATTTGCAACTGAAGGTTGTGGATAGACCTTGGGTTGTCACTGTTAGTGTGGGTGATGACCAGTGTTGACCTACTAACGTATATTATAATGCACAAAGTCTCAATGTCTGTCCAGGTAGGCTACTAACTGGCAGATTCAATTCAGCGCGGCATGGTTACCCCTGCATCACATTCCACGGAGTAGGCCGGCCTATCAAGCTGAAAGGGGGAAAGAGTCTGGTTGACATACTAAGCCATGTGAGGGGCGCACCATTTGATATCTGGAGGGGGGGCCTTAAAAAAAAATGAAAAAAAAAGTTTGTTGAAAATGTGGTCAAAAAAAAAGTTTGTTGTAGAAATTGATGAAAAATATGTTGACCAGAAAAAACACCAAATAGTAACGTACATAATAGGAAAGGCATACAGCAAAAATATATATTTCAGTTCTTCTTCGAAAATTTAAAACAAAATTGTCAGATGTTCATCACAAAAAAAAAGATTGTTTTTTTGGTAAAAAAAAGTTTGCAACCAACAAAAACTCCCTACCTCCATATCTTATGGTTCGTCCCTGACTCCTGAAAGGCTGAATTATGTCACTGTGTTTTCTGTCAAAGCAGTGTTACCATGGAAGTTGCAACTAAGACTTGAAATTCAAGTACAATGCAGACTCCTCAATATTTTTTAGTAACATATAGCCTAATTATGTTTATTGTTATTATAGGCCTACTGTAGGCCTATATATATATATATGTATGAATGGTTTAATCTCACAGTAAAGTATAGGGGAGGCTGGGGCACCTTGGGACTTCGGGCACATTGATGCAGGTCTGTTTGACAGAAATTATATTGCGATTTGTTCGCCAGCTGGTCAATGGTACCAAAACTAGCCAATTTCCATTTACCACCCTGTTTAAGCTTAGGTCCATTTTTTACATGAAAATTACTTTTTTAAGATGATCAATATCTGTGTCTACAGATCACGTAATACTTGATTTCCCTATGCTTTTGGTGGTATCGTACACCTGTGCTATCACTTTATCACTTACGGGTATGTATAATGGTTTTGCTTCTAATACACCCCACACAAAACTGGGTAGAGGCTAATGTTGCCCCAGTCTTCAAAAAAGGGGATCGGCACTCTCCGGCAAACTACAGGCCGATATCCCTCACATGTGTTTGTGCCAAATTACTCGAACACATCATTTGTAAACAAATTATGTCCCATTTTTCGGAAAACAAAATTTTAACACCTGTACAACATGGCTTTCGCTCAAAACACTGATGCGAAAGCCAGCTTTTGATTACAACTGATAAATTTATTCAAAATTTTGAAGGCAAGACACAAACAGATGTTGTTGTCTTAGATTTTAGTAAGGCCTTTGACGTTGTCCCCCATCAACGCCTCTTACACAAACTCGACCACTATGGAATTCGGGGAACAACTCTTAATTGGATTCAAAATTTCTTGACCAATAGAACCCAAAAAGTAGTAGTTGATGGCAGCTCTTCAGAATCAGCTCGTGTAAAGTCCGGTGTGCCCCAGGGTACTGTTCTCGGACCCCTACTATTCTTGACCTACATTAATGACCTCCCTTCCACGGTCTCGTCGCAGGTTCGTCTCTTTGCAGATGACTGTCTCCTGTATCGCCCGATAAAATGTCGGGCAGATCAGGAGAAACTGCAGAGAGACCTATCTGCGTTACAGGACTGGGCAGATCGATGGGGGATGTGCTTCAACCCCTCGAAATGCTCGGTCCTGAGGGTGTCCAGGCCGAAATCAAAAAACCTGGAATTCCAGTACACCCTGAAAGGTGAAACATTAGAAAATGTTTCATCAACACCATATCTTGGTGTTTGCCTTAGCGAGACTCTGGAATGGGAGGCCCACATTAACAAAATTACAAGTAAAGCGAATTCCACCCTGGGCTTCCTTCGGAGGAACCTGAAGGCATGTCCCCCTAAATTAAGGGAGACTGCCTATTTCTCCCTGGTCAGATCATCCTTAGAATATTCTTCAGCAGTTTGGGACCCCTTTAGACAAAAAGACATTGATAAATTAGAAAAAATTCAAAGAGCAGCAGCAAGATTTGTCACCCAAAATTATAGACAAACAGCCAGTGTGACATCTCTCATTCAGAACTTGGGCTGGACTGACTTGAAAACAAGACGAAAAAATTCTAGGCTTTTATGTATGTTCAAAATTCTAAACGAGTTAGTTGAAATTCCTATCAATGACCGTTTAATCCCAGCAGATAGAAGAACACGTGGTGGGCACAATCAGGCTTATAAACACATCAGAGCTAACACCACACTGGGACAAAATTCTTTTTGGCATCGAACTATCCCTGATTGGAATTCTCTTCCGGCAGCTGCCACAGAATCGAAAACTGTGGCAGCATTCAAGAGTCAGCTGGTCGACTAGATCTGCCAGCCTCTTTCCCCCCTTCCAGCCTGATACTCCACAATGGAGGACTGCTGGAGTATTATTTCAAAGTATTTTTTCAAAAACTATGAATAATATCAGATATGAGGTCAGTCAGGGTGTCTCAATGTGCCCCAAAACTGTCTCAAGGTGCCCCGAGTCTATCTCAGTGAAGGTGCCCCGAAAGTGTTTCAAGGTGCCCCCACCTTTTTCAGGCACATTGCTACTGCAACATCTAGCATTAGTTAACTGCAGGCTTTAGCTACAGGTATATGTAATATTCAAATCTTGATTTTAGCTAGATCCACGTTGTCTTCAGGTACCTAATAATCATGGTGTCTCAAGTTACCCCAGGTGGCGTCTCAGGTGTATCCATATTTGTCGTAAAAATCTTTTATTTAAAAAATTAAATATATGTTCGGGGGGTTGAATTAATCCATCTTAAGGTGCCCCAGTTTCCCCTACCCATAGGCCTATATCTAAATTCTGTTTATGGTTAATATAGGCTAGTGATATGTATGAATGATATAATCTCATATTGAAGTATCCCATATCTGCAAAAAATGATGTTCAAGAAATGCCACCCCTTGCCATGCTACTTGATAACTGTGGGGTATAATTTTCTGCTCATTGTAGTCTAGCCATTCATTTAAAAATTTTAAACATATAAGACAAATCTAATATTTTGATGTGATGTGGGCCTACCTAGCCTCTACCTAGGCAATAAAGTTAGGCCTAAAACACATACTGTGTAACAGTCGACCCGTGCTGATGCAGTAGGCCTACACTACAATTGGAGATTTAATTCAGCTCTATGATGAATAGCCAAATTTTGGTTGTTGCCGGTCCGACATGACAAACTTAAAATTGAGAAATTTCCAACCTCAGTCAAGGTGAAGCTGTGACAAGAGGATGAGCATCATTTAATTATCCATTGATATCAGTCTTGATATAGATAAAATAAGCACACAACATTCCTCGTTCATTTACTGTTGTCGCCGTTGCGTGGCGTGTGCTGTGATCAACAGTATATAAGGGCATGCCGTTATGAGCGAGTATGCAATTCTGAATGACACACCCTTATAAGTGAACAATTTGTAGTATTTCCCTTTGCCTTTTTAAATTTATAGACACTAAAATTTCCTGGGATTTATTTTGCCAAATTTTATGGATGTACAGATGCATCCAAGAAAAGTACTTATCAAGTTTAGGATCAGTAACCCGTTCCCAGGTTCAATGTCACAGTAATTTTATCAAGCTCAATTATCTTCATTGCTGTTTCACATATATATTTTTTGTGTGTCAAAACTGATTTACCTAAATTGTCAGAATTCTGTCGTTAAGCTATGATTAATACCTAAATAATTGAACACACAATGCACTTATGGGCTTGTGAACATTCAACCTATGTTAAATATCAGGCATATATAAAAGTACTCCTATTTCTCCAGTTATATTTTAGATGAATAGGCTAAACTAATTATCTAAATTAATTCAATATCTTTGAAATTGAAATCAAAGATGCAGTTGAGTTGATTTGAAAATCTTATGACAATTATATGTAGTGAATGTGTCACTATTGTTCCAGGCGAGTGATGTGCGTACTATTGCTGCAGAAGGTTTGGCCAAGCTCTTACAGACTGGTCGCATCATTTCAGCGGGTTTATTGTCGCGCCTGATGTTGTTGTGGTACAACCCGCTGACAGTGGATGACACTAAGCTCAGACATTGCATTGGAACTTTCCTCCCCATTTATTCATTTACCAGCAGGTGCTTCATTCTATTAATTTACATCTTGAAATGCAGTGAAACACATTACAGTATTTGCACTGCAGTATTAACCCCGTAAACACAATCATTTGTATAACATTTATATAATGCTGGACCAACCTCGAAGATGCTGTATAAATGTTATGCAAAACTTTTTGTTATTGTGTTGACTGGGAAGTTTTTTATTTTTATTGAGGTGCAAACCTACCTTTTCAACTTTAAAATTTCATACATGTTGAAAATTAGTGACCTTAAATATATGTCTGAACCTAATATCCTAGTTCACGATGGGTGCAAAACACCTATTTGTACACGCTTGAAGATCAGGACTGTGCCATAATATTGGGATCACCACTGCCATTTTTAACCTTGTATTTTCTTGAAGTTCAAAAAGCTTTTCAATAGATAAATGAATGCACTGTCAATAGCGGGGATATTATCATCTTTAGTGACATCTGCTTGTTTTTAACTCAAATGTCTGTTTTCTTTCAGGGCAAATCAGGAAGTAATGGGAGAATCTATGATGAAAACACTACATACGTTATTTGGAGCGCCTGCAACCAGCCCCCTTGCAGAAGTGAACATAAATAATGTGGTGGAACTGCTCGTTCAACTGACAAACGCTCGACATCTCCTGCCCATTAAGAATTCACAACAAGTGACTGTTAGTATCAAAACTTACATTCATATTTATCACAATGTTATGCAGGGCTTAGTTTTGAAACAACACAATTTTTTGTTTTCTGGAGGGAGAGTGGCAATTTGAAAAACAAATATCACATAAATGAATTTGAAATAACCTCCAACTATTTAAATTTTGACAGTCCATTTTTTCTCAATATTCACTGATGATAATGATTTGAAAATTAAAGATCTGGCACATGTAAATGGATCTATAAAAATTGTGCTTTTGTCACCTGTAATCACCTGGCAGATACCAGAAATTTGATAATTTATTTGCGCTAGCTGGAATGTAATGTTATAATAACATTTATATCAAATACCTTTTTGTGCAGGATTCTTGTGTCCATGATACAATAGCTGAACAAGTCTGCAATGAAATTCTTGAAGAACCCAATGGCTTCAACACTCGGGTCATGTGCAAGATATTAAACTCACTTGAACTCCATCCAAGCAATCTCACGTCTTTGAAATCATTGACTGTACTAGCAGAACGCATTCTTCAGGTTATTTGCTGTTGCATTCCCAATACTATCGGGGTGTTTATATTCAGTGTCATAATTTTATTCTGTCTCCGCCACCGCTGTTGGCGTATCAGGAATTTAGCTTTCACTAAGAACTTAACTTGAATTGTTGTTATTTTTCACAGACATGACTTATGAGCCTGGGCAATTCTATGGCACTACACCATAAAAGGCCATTTTCCAAGATAGCTCCACAAAAAGCTGTTGTGAACGATATCTTATGAACGGTTGTATGGATCGCATTAAAGTTGTATAGGAAGGTTCTCTTGGTGATTCTGATAATCAGAATCACCTAAAGAACCTTCCTGAACCGACATGGTGGGGGTGATGTTTTAATTGTTCCTTCAATCTCTAAATTTGAATTAGTTTTTTTCTAGCGGGGGTGGTGGACGTTTTTGATAGACTGACCTGGAAATATGTAACAGGGAGGCTGTTAATGTTTTTGTGCAGAAAAGGTCACATCTGCTTTTTTTTATAATAAATACATCTTATGATAAGTGTGTTTTATAAGTGGTATTATTTTTTCAATATTCATTTTATTCTATGATGTTGCTTAATTTTCCAGAAGAACAGTACATAGTCTATTTTTTTCAATTTTATAAATTATTATTAATTTATTCATTTTAAAAAAATTGTGATAATAACTGGATTGCACCAAATATTTATTTATATTATTTTCAGGTTGTTAAAGAAAGAGCATCTTTAAAATTACTTGAAAAATTTTCACGCACTGTGAAAGATTTGATAAAAGATTCACAAAATAATGATGAAAATAAAGAAAACGACCCTATGCCAATCACCACAGAAGTAGAAGCAACCCCAACATCTCGTTTAGAAAAATTGAAACTTGATATTGATGCACCCCAGGTAAACTGTCAACTCATATCTTTAAATAATTTGATCAATAATATATGTAGTAGTAGTATACGTCATGGCCACATATTTCTGCTGTCCCAATGTTTTAGTGCAATGACTAGCTGTCAAATCAAGAAATACAGTGCAGCCCATAACATTAACTCATAGCAGTCTCGGACATCACATTTATGATGTTGCAGTCTAGGTCCGAGTCCTGCTCGAACTGCCAAACAGTGCTAATGTCATGCAATCCAAAAATTTGCCAGCCCACACAGATGTTTAATGTCTCTATAGCCAGACTGCTGTGTGTTAAAAGTATAACAAAATCAGCATAAGGTTGTGCCCACACCATAACTGAATAAAAGCATAACCACCAATGTCAAAATCTGAGTCCGTTGAATTTTTGAATCGCGGTACACAACTGTATGTGGACGACAATTTAGGTTTTTTTTTTGCATTATTAGTAGGCCTAATAACTAATTGTTGAGCTAATCATGAATTACATTTTCAGGCAGAAAATGAAGATGATGATAGCAAGAAAACTTTCCCTGAACCCTGTAAGTTGATTATGTTAATATAATTCAAACATTTGAAGTTGTGCTCATTGAAAATGTCTTGTTGGCATTAGACCATGGTAAATATTATGTCGACAATGGTTGAGCCCCATTTGCGGTGCCCAGCAAATTGGAGGCGTTGGCCTTTTGTTGGGTTAATGCTGGCCTATCGGCTACGATGCTGGCCCAACATTAACCCAACATTGGGCCAGCGCCTTGTGCTTGCTGGGTTGTCCATCTGTGTGTGCAACCATGAACCCTGGCGTTATATCGTCCCCTTGGATATAAAAGGGTGTATCTGCCACTTTACAAA
Organism: Flabesymbios commensalis; assembly: GCA_964017125.1. Classification (NCBI taxonomy): domain Eukaryota; kingdom Metazoa; phylum Annelida; class Polychaeta; order Terebellida; family Flabelligeridae; genus Flabesymbios; species Flabesymbios commensalis. The sequence goes on from OZ024912.1 coordinate 61,320,221, forward strand.
GTGGCAGATACACCTTTTCATATCCAAAGGGACGATATATTGAAAACTGTCAAAGCTAGCCTGGTGATATCAAAGATTTTATACGAAAAAATGATAGACTCTCCCCAAAACCTGAACTCATTCTCAGTTCTGCGCCTCTGTGTTGGGGGTTGGAACTGATGCTTTGGTACTTTAACCAGTACGATTAAGATTAATAATTATGACACTGATGCTATTAAAAACAATATATATTTTATCTCAGAAAAATAAACACTGACTGAGATTACCTTCTATTTTTTATACAATAAATTGTTGTTTAGTTATTCTTAATCGTCATCTTCTTTTTGCTACTTCAGGGGTTGAGATGCCCCTATTAACAGGTAAGAAGAATGGTAGTTTTAAAAAATGATGTAACAATTCACCTACTCTTTCAGCCCCCGCTGATAAAATTGTGAACAGTCAACGCAAATCAAAAAAATCTGCTAAAAAGAGAGGCAAATCTGCGGCTGTGGAGGACAATGACACTGAAAGGTTGGTATTTTTTAAATTACACATTTGTATATCCAATTTAGTTTCCACTTTTTGGTTTGACATTAAATTTCAGCATTGAAATGTATGTTAATAGCAATTTTGTAAATTTAAGTGAACAATCTAAAGGTTTATTGTGTTGTTAAAGAATCTGGTTAAAAAATAGCATGCACTTCAACAGTGGATGTTGTAAAAAGCTGTTTACGGTTTATCGATCAACGATAGCTTTGTTTTTAGCACTTTAACTGATATACAATGTAGTAGGCTTCAATTAACCCTTAATACGCCTATACCGATTATATTAGTTTCTTACATTCTTTTATTAGCATATTGCGTATCAGCTTTTAAACAAGTTGATGATATGAAGAATTTTCTATTTTCAATTGAATAGTTTTGCGGTTAAAGGGTTGACAATTTTTTTTATGTGAAATTGTTTAAATAGACTGACAAAATTCATGTTGCAAGAATGCATTTTTATATAATGTAAAATTTGTTATGCCTGTTTCACATACTTTTTCATGGCATTGGTATACTGTCTGGCCTATAATATACATTATATGTGATGTTGAACCAATATACATATACCTTTGCATAATGTTTGTTGTAATTTCCATTAAATAGCCATTTTCTGAATATTATGTAGTTTTCAAAAACCGTAAAATAGTTTATGTTAATATGTCTTTTTTTTCAACAGCGAAATGGAAAACAGTGTATTTGTATCTCCAAGCCCGCTGAGACGAGTTCCTCATGGAAGAAAATCCAAAATAATGTCATTAGAATCTACGAGAAAAAACCTTGAAGGCCTGTTGTCAGAAAGTGAAAGTGAACCTGACAACAGCCCTCCTGCTGAAAAGACACATGCACGGTAAGACCAAAAAAAAGTATGCCTAACTATGTTTCAGAGAAAATTTCTAAAGTGGTGTTTTTTTTCTAATTTTTTTTTTTGGGGGGGGGGGGAGATTTCGAAGAATTAAATAGCAGAACCACGTTGATGTATTTTTACCATAAAGTCAATACTCAACAGATGGAGCATCACCAGCTCTCTTCCAGTTATATAATATTTATCTGCTTTTTTAAAGATCAAAAGACACATCATGTAAATCAGTTAGAAAATTTGCCTCTCTCCCGCAAGCAAATATTGAAAAATATATTCCTTTGACAGTCTGGATTTACACACATATTGAGAGTCATGGAATACAGAATTACCTCTTCCATGTTTGAAAAATCATGGAATTCGGTACTTGTCATGAATTTTATTAAAAAGTCTTGCAAATTGGGAAAAATACTTTGTCAACAAAAATGTGATAATCCATACATTTTGTTCAATTCATTGCCCATACAAGATACACAGCCAGACATTGTGAGCAGTTTGTCTGGCCGTGCCTCAGTTTTTTGTTTCTGAACGATATCTCGCAAATCAGTGTTTCATTTCCTGACGATATCTTGCAAACCCTTCAAGCTCACACTATTGTTATAACATCAAGTACATTACAAATGTCAGCAGGTTCTGTGAGTGATTCATGCGCACTCATATAATTTGTAGAATAATAACACTTGCCTAAGATGCGGTGTGTACCAAATGTCTATTCCAGGCAAATCTGGTGCAGGCCTATGTTTGTGGGATTATGGGGTATAAATACAAAGTGTTTAACTGTTTTATTTTTGAATTAATCAGAATACTTGAATATTTTCTTTTGGCATACTCTATTTATATCTAGCGCCAATTTTGATGCCAATGTTGATATGTTCAACAATGTTCTGTTATTAGGTAGCAATGTATATCCATGTTTTCAGCATGTGATCGTTACAGTACTATATGAATATGTTCTTACATGAGCATTAATTTACATAACTTATCAATCAATTGAATGTTTTATAGCACTTGTAAAAAAGCTAAAAAGTCAAGAATGGGGCACGTAAATTCAGATTTTATTTTATTTATTGTTTTATTTTTTATTTCTTTCAATGTTTTGCCATTTGCAAATTCCATTTTTACATCCCTGGTATACAATTTTTTTAATCATGCAATTGTGTTCAATCACATACCGAATATGTTTTATGCTGGTCCATCATCTACGATACTGGCTGAACATTGAACCAACACTGGCTCAATGTCTTGTTTTAACTGGGATGTGAGTCTAGTGTGTATTATCACTATTATTATGTGTACACTACTCTAGACCACCAATGATGATAATCATTCCAGCTTGATTGACTGTATACAAAAACAGAAGCACCGCATTGTTGATGTGTGCGTATTACTTCCCCGGATATGCCCCCTATTCTACTCAGTGGCACACCAATCTATCTGGCGGTGAGAAGTCTTTTCCACTCCCAGTGTGCACATACATACGATGAGATCCTTGTATAGTTAGACGAGATGGTCATATCTTTTAGAAAGAAGTGGAAGTGGCACTTTGTAGAGCACATGACTGCCTCACCAGTCATGCATGTGTCCCGGGCTCGAACCCCGCTGATCCTGCGTAGGTTTTTCAGAGAAATATCCTTGTTTACCCCATCTCAATATGACTAGGCGATCATTTGTTGGGCTCAGGAATAGAAATAGGTGTCTCAACACACTCAAAACACAAATGCCGCAACACAAGTTCCTGTGGTTGAATGAGAAAACATGCTACAACTCATGTAGAATTCCCAACGGTCAGCGAAAAATCTATGAAATTCGATTTTATATGAGACTCCCAGGCCGTGAAGTGAATAATGTGGTGAAAAGAGTCCTGGAAAACCAATAAAAGTTGTGAAAAGATGTAGAGTGTCAATTCCACAGTTTTGTTGACTCCTAATTATCAAAACATTCACCAAAACAGTTGAGAAACTAAGCCCTCACTTGACTGTGCTTTTGTGCAACGACCCGATTTCTTAATGTTGGCCCAGTGCCTCCGAGGCTGTCCCAGCATTCAGACAACGTTGTTAAAACCGATAAGTGGCTGCTGAGTCTGGAAAGAGGCATGTGGTGTATACACTACTCTGAATGATAGGCCCTATATATGAAAGGAATTGCGATGTTTTGCAAAAATTGATGTACTCTCGAGAGTATGTCAATCTTTGCAAAGACATAGGCCAGCTGTAATTTCAAATGTTCAAAATATCCAACTACCTTTACATTTATCTTTTTCTCTGATAGGCCTCAATTTTTCTGCTGGATATTTATATCTCACCAGGTTAATTTACTGGAAAAAAAAAGGTTTATTTGCTCCCCCATTGATTCATAATCTTGTGTTGCGCCCAGCTCGTCGACTATGCACGTGCTGCTGGTTAGTTCTGTTGTTGCGTTGTGCACTGCCTCAAACAATCAAGGTAATACACTAGACCTTAGGCTATTTATACTAAGCCCTATCCTGGGAAATAGTGATCAATATAATACAATAAAGCAAGAAATCTATCCAAACCTTTTTTTGCTAAATTTGTTAGTCATGATTATAGGAACGTTCAGTATATTTACGGCATTATTCACTGCTAAAATTGAATCTTGTCATGTTCCGGAATAACAAACTAGGTCATTGAAAATTGTCAAAGTCCTGGAATTTTATTAGTTTTCCTGTAATAACCCTGTTATGTATTCATATACAGGGCCCATTATGAAATATGTTGATTTTTATTTTTTACTAATTTTCCGATCCGTTTTTCCTACAGTTTCAGACAGTTATTTTTCTTTTTTATTATATAATTATATGTGATTAACGAATCACTTACTAGTTATATTTTGCAATAAGTGAAATTGTTTCGAACCGTCCTATTGCTCACTTTCATTTGTGCCAAAAAGGTCTGGGCCGTAATGTCTGCCACCCGTATACACTCCTATTCCGCATGCTAAATTGTGCAGATGGGCTGATCTCAAATTACTCTCCCCCCCCCTCCCCACACTCTCGTTTTTATCCCCCGCCCGACAAAGTGGGGGGGCGTGGTATTGGCGTCGCTCGGATGTCCGTCCGTCCCGCGTCCGCATTTCGTTTCCGGAGCAGAACTCTGTAACCCGTGCATGGATTTCTTCAATTTTTGACACACACATCTCTTAGGGGGTGTAGATGTGCCTCTCGGGGTTTTTGAAATCTTACCTGCTTAATTGGCCGACCATCGGCCGTAACTAACTTGAATATGCCTGATATCTGACAAACCGTGCCATATAGCTAGACCATTACTACAAAACAAAATGTGCGGTTTCAGGTAGGGATATGCTCTGAAAATTTTAAACTTGATCAAATTCAAAATGGCCGACTATCGGCCGTAATTAACTTTAATATGCCTGATATCTGACAAACCGTGCCATATAGCTAGACCATTACTACAAAACAAAATGTGCGGTTTCAGGTAGGAATATGCTCTGAAAATTTTCAACTTGATCAAATTCAAAATGGCCGACTATCGACCGTAATCAACTTTAATATGCCTGATACTGGACAAACTGCCAGATAGTTAGATGCTCTAACCTTCAAAATTGGCTTAATTTGGAAAATGAAGATGATAAAATTTATTTGTACACTTCTTTAATTTTTCGATCCAAAAAGTAATATTCATTCTGTCCAAATTTGCATAAATTCAAGATGGCAGACAAAAAAACAAAATGGGCCAATTGTTATCAAAGTTTTTCAAACGTGCACAGGAGAAGCAAAGTGAGTCATCGTCTGAACTGTGTACGATTATCGTTACGGCGAAGGGGCTGTGCCCCTTTCGAAACCCCATGAATATAGTTTTAAAACAGCGCACACGAAAAATAGGTCACTTTTTAAGGTAAAAAATGTTTTTTTTGCTACAGAAAAAGACATAAAATTAAAATCTACCAAAAAAATTCAACATTGATAATGCATTAAATCTATTCACAGCATCAACCCTTGGAACAAAAATTCCATAGGATATGTACCAGTCCAATAAATACTATAAAACGAAATGTATGGTTTCAGTGAGGGATATATATATATATACCCTTTTAATGGCAACTTGCTCAAACTAAAAAAATGCTGACTTGCGATCAACATTGACATCAATATCTGTAATATACACAGTAATCTAGATAGGTGGATCATTATTGTAGAACAGAATGTGAGACTTCAGGGAAGTATGTACCCTGTAAAATTTCTATCACGCGGACGGGGCGGGGGATTATATGGCCTCTTTTTGTGATTGGCCGGCTAACAGAACGATGTCCTACTGAACATTCTTTGATTGGCTGGCGTGTGTCAACCAGCGGCTGAAAGCTAGGTCGGTCAATGGTGGGGTGTTCCTCGTACACTATTTGAAATGCCTGGTTTCAGTGTGTGGTCAGAGACAGAACACTGAGAATGAGTGTAACGAGGCATTAACACAATGTCGGTTTATTGTTGGCTCATCGTCTATGACGCTGGCCCAACATTAGACTGACATCGGCTCAACAAATTGTGTTTGCTGGGTGTCAGTTATTGAAAAATCAATGTTGAAATTTTCTGGGTTCGACTCTCCTAATCTTGCATGTCTCACAGATCACTGGGATGTTGTTGAATTGCAGATTTTGACTAATAATCATAATGTACTATTTGTTGCAGATCTACGAGGGCCAGCAGAAGCAGAACGCCTCTAAGTGGTTTGAATAAACGTGTTACCTGATTGTTCAGCATCAGCAACTGCCTTGTGCAATTCAACTGTGTATCGGATAAATTAATCTTTGACAATATCATTAATTATTTCCTCCTATATAGCACCATCTTTGTAGTGACAGTAGTCTACAGTTTATTATCTTTTGATAGTATGCCTTGTATCAGTTTCAAAGCATCCACATTCACTGTATTTTTATTATTTATTATTACTCCTTAATTGTCATGTGAAAACTTATATACAGCTGATTCTGAAAGTAGTGTGAACTTCAAAAATTTCTCGGTGATGTATTGCATGACAATGGAAATGTAGGTATAATTGAAACCTCAATTCTTACTTAATGTGGTATTGCATGACAATGTATTTGTAGATATAGTTTGGCCTCAATTTTTACTCAGTGAAGGTATTGCAGTATATAATGTAGGTATGAGGCTCGAATAATACTTGATGACATTTAATGACAATAGATTTGTATATTCTGAAGACACCTGACCTATTTATGATTGTGTTCTAATTGAGCTATTCAGCTCCAATTATTATTTATTGACACCCTTTTGTGTTCACATTAATTACTTCAATACAGTTTATAATATACAAGACAATGCTGCAGTTGGAATTTATACACACTTTGTATTTATGCATTTTGGAAATAAAATAGATTGTATTATTTTTGCATCATGTTTGTTTTTAATGCCCCGACATAGCTAAGTTTGGTTTTTAGGCCATCCACTCTGGCCATGTTTTGGACGATTACTTAGGTTGTTATCAATTTTAGTAGAAATGATCCTCAGGGCCTCTAGATGTGCATTTTGGGGCTAACTTTGTTAGTGTACTTTGACCTACCCGGTAGTTATTTTTTTTCAATTTTGTGTTTCAATTCCATACCAACTTCTTAATTTGTCACCAAAGCTTTTTACAAATGATCGCAGTTGTATTTCTGTAGATATGCTTTTGTTGTTACTGTACTTTGCTCCAATTTTTATAAGTTTTATCGCATGTCGCATAGCAGTGTGAACCAATCTTTAAAGAAATAAATGTTTTGTGATAAGACTATGCGGTTTTATTATTAGCTCTAAATTTCATCAACTCTGTTAATACCAAGCTGTAATTATGGTATGTTAAAGTCTCCACGGTGGAGACTTTTTGTTTATTGCTGTCTATTGTTGTTAGCTCCTGCCGGCACTGTAGGTGAGAAGGAGGGAGCTATGGTTTCCGCTTCCGTCCCGGTTTTTATCTCTTCTTTTGCCTATAATTTTGAGAGAAAATAAGCTAGAATAACAATTTTTGGTATGTGGGTTACTTCCAGGTGGATAATGGACAGGTTAAAATATTTTTATTCTGAATTCAATACGCGAGGTCGCAGAGGAGAAAATGATGGTACGGTGTTGGGCCGTCCATGAACATTTTGTTTCCTGAGCATATCTCAGAATGTACTTGTCCCATTGTCTTCAAATTTTACAATCAACACCTCTAGGGGTCTATTTGTGCCTTTTGGGGTATATGAACTTTGGCCTACTTTTGGCTCAGAACTATGACCTATTTAGACGTTTTGAATCAGGCTTCTTTTCAGGATCAGATCCCCAAAACTACTGGGTCGATTACAGTCATATTGCACATACATGATCTCTAAGGTCCCTAGTTGTTTTTGGCCCTTGAAGTTGACCCAGTACTTTGACCTAATTTATAAAATCGGTAAATCCGAATGAAATATTTTACGGAATATGAAAACCCTTTGAGATAGCTACACCATTACTACAAAACAAGGGCAGGGGCCCTAGAGTAGTGGTTAGCACCGCTGCCTTTCACGCCAGAGTTCGGGGTTCATGAAAAATTCTGACTCAATCAAATTCAAAATGGCCGTCTATCAGCCATTTTCACATGCCCGATATTTGATAAACAGTGCTAGATGGCTAGACCATTACTATAAAATGTGAGTTTTCGGGGGAGGATGCACACTGGAAAATTGTAATTATATCAAATTCAAAATGGCCGACAATCAGCATTATTTACATCTATAAGGCTGATATCAGCTAAACCGTGCTAGTTAGTTAGACCATAACTATGAAACAAAATGTGAGATTTCAGGAGAGGATGCATCTTGAAAAAAATTGACTATCAAATTCAAAGTGGCCGCCCGTACTAGATGGCTAGATCATTACTATAAAACAAAATGTGACGTTTCAGGAGAAGATGTATTTTGAAAACTTTCGACTTGATCAAATTCACAATGGCTGCCTATCGGCCATTGTGCACTTTCACATGGCCGTTATTTGGTAAACCGTGCTAGATGGATGGCCCATTACTATAAAACAAAATGTGAGATTTAGGACGATGCATTTTAAAAAAAAATTCGACTTTATCAAGTTCAAAACGGCTGCCTTTTGGCCATTATTTACTTAAACATGACCGATATTTAGTAAACCGTGCTAGATTGCAAGACCATTATTATAAAATACAATGTGAGTTTTCAGGGGGGGTGCACCCTGGAAATTTTAACCTATAGAATTCAAAATGGCCGACAATCTGCATTATTTACCTTGATAGGCCTGATATCAGGTAAACCGTGCTAGATAGATAGACCATTACTATAAAACAAAATGTGAGGTTTCAGGAGAGGATGTATTTTGAAAACTTTCGACTCGATCAAATTTAAAATGGCCGCCTATCGGCCATTGTGCACTTTCACATGGCCGTTAATTATTTGGTAAACCGTGATAGATAACTAGACCATTACTATAAAACAAAATGTTAGATTTTAAGAGGATGCATTTTGAAAATGTCGATTTCATCAAATTCGAAATGGCCACCTTTCTTTCGGCCATTATTTACTTTCACATGGCCGTTATTTTGTAAATCCCGGACCATTACTTACTATAAAACAAAATGTGAGACTTCATGAGAGGATGCATCTTGAAAAATTTAGACTCGATCAAATTCAAAATGACTAGCCTACCTATCGGCCATTATTCACTTTCACATGGCCGATATTTTATAAACCTTGGTAGATGGCTAGACCATTACTTTAAAACGAAATGTCAGTTTTTCAGGTGAGGATGCATCTTGAAAGATTTTGACTCGATCAAATTCAAAATGGCCGTCTATCGGCCATTATTCACTTTCACATGGCGGATATTTGGTAGACCGTGCCAGACGGTAGACTATTACCGTAAAACAAAATGTGAGTTTCGGGGGAGGATGCACCCTGGAAATTTTTAACTCTATCGAATTCAAAATGGCCGACAATCGGCATTATTTACCTCAATCAGCCTGATATCAGGTAAACCGTTCTAGATAATATTTGGCAAACTGTGTTAGATGGCTAGACCATTAGGCCTACTATAAAACAAAATTTGAGGTTTCGGGATATGATGCACCATGCCATTTTTTAACTAGATCGAATTTAAAATGACCGTCAATCAACCATTATTTACCTGGATTGGCCTGATATTGGGTAAACCGTGCCAGATAGATAGACCATTACTGGGATTCTGATAAGGATCATTAATTTCAATGGAGGTTTGCAATCTCTTACTGATAGCTCTTATCTTGGTCTTAGACTGAGCCTCTTGGACCTAAGTGTCTTGCGTCCTGATTTTTGACCTGGCCTAGGACTACATTAATAACCCTACACAAAATTGAAATCAAATTCTAATTCGGAGCGGGAGCTCCTGGACTTATGTAGTCTTGTTTCCCCAGTCGCCAATATTCATCTTCACGAATATTTTTGTGCACCCTCTGATGGATTATCCTGTTCGAAAATCAGCTAATTTGCATATCTAAGATGGCAGCCATGGGCTAATTTGCATATCGAGATCGATGTAAAGTGTGAACGCTCTCCAGTCGCCAATATTCATCCGATCTTCCCGATTTTTTTCTGAACAACCTCTGATAGATTATCCTTGCCAAGTTTGAAAATCAGCTAAATTGCATTCCATGTTAAATCAACTATTTGTCAGGAAAGTCCCCGGGTGACCACCTCAGATTTAAAAAAAAAAATATATATATATATATATAAAATTAACTGGAACCTAAAATATGGAACTATGCAAAATAGTTATTAAGATATGACCCTTTTAATGTGGTGGGGGGCGCTTGAATTCCCGCGTACATTTTCGCACATCGATTTTTGGTTCATCTTTTAGGGCCTAAAACTGAGCTAAAACAGATAGAGCTATGACATTTTCAGGATCTATTCATTTCCCAGTTGGCTTACAATATCAATCACAATAATAAAGTAATTAAGTCTGTGTCCCAGATGAAGTACAAATTGAGGAGATCAGTAAAATAAATGGTAATGTATACTAAATACTTTTGGAACCTGGCACAGTCAAAACTAATGTCTGAAATGTTTGGCAATACTATATCTCCGCTACTCCCTGAGCACCCCATAGTGTAATATGAAGGTTCTATGAGCTTAAGATTCTGAGATATGGCCATCCAAAATCACAAAAAAAATATAATTATTGTACAAATTGGGGGACAAATTTTAATTGGAGGGATAGGTGATAACCTTTTGTCTTACACAACATCTAAAAGTCTGTTGTGTAAGGGTTATTGGGTAAAAATTATTGAAAAGGCATGTTGTAACCAGTCGCGACATATATTTAATATGTTTTTATAAGCATGAATAGCATTATATAGTTTGTCAGTTTGTCAGTATAATAAGGTCCCAACAAAAATGCATATCTATATTGATTAACTTTTATTAACATCTATGTCAATAAACAATATCAATGTTTTTTTCACATAACTTTTGGAAACATTCAGTGACTTTCATTGACAACTCATCATCAAGCTTGTATTTACGGTCAGTTGATGTAGTTAATCTATAAGTCACTTTAACATTATGATTCATAAACTTTATGAATAAAGACCAAAAATTGTACCTTCCTTGTTGGCCATGAGAAAGACCTGCACCATGCACCATGTTCACCCAGCCAATGAGAAATATTTTTAAAATGCTATGCATGCTGCTAAATACATACGAGTGGCTAAAACGTGCCTTTTTCAATAATTTTTTACCAAAATGAAGGCCTCATGGAAGCAAGATATGTCTGGCACCAAACAGTGAATTTCATACTTTTAGATGGTATGCAAGACATAATTTTATCACCTATCCCTCCAATTGATATCTGTCTACAAATTTGTACCATAATATATTTTTTGCGATTTTGGATGCCCATATCTCAGAATTTTAAGCTTATAGAGACTTCATATTACACCATGGGGTGCTCAGAGTAGCGGATATATAGTATTAAAAAAAAGTTTTCAGAAATTAGTTTTGACTGTGCGAGGGTCGTTATCATTTATTTTGCAGAAATCCTCAATTTGTATAGGCCCTGAAATATGATGCCAAATTCATGCGGAAATTATCCTGCTCAAGTTCAAACCAAGATGGCAGCCACGGACTAATTTGCATATTCAAGATCTACGTGAACGCTCTCCAGTCGCCAATGATTTTCATCCGATTCCGCGATTTTTTTTTTCTGAACACCCTCAGATGGATTATCCTGCTCAAGTTCGAAAATCAGCTAATTTGCATATCCAAGATTACCGCCATGGGCTAATTTACATATCCACGATCGAAGTAAACGCTCTCCAGTCGTCAATATTCATCCGATCTTCGTGAAATTTTTTATGTACCCCCTCTGATAAGTTATCCTGGTTATTTCCATGTTCAAGATGGCCGCCATGGGCTAATTTGCATCTTCAAGTCGCCAATATTCATCCAGTCCTCTCAAATTGTTTTTTAACAGATAGATTGCCCTATAAAAATAGCTAATTTGCATATCCAAGATGGCAGCCATGGCACTCCTGTCATATAGCTCCATTGTTACTGCATTGGCAATACACTTTTAATTGTGGATGGTGGAGACTTTTTCATATATGCTATGCAAATGTAAGATCTATAGTTTGATATGTAGGCCTAGCTACTGTCTGGCTCATTCATCCCTAGGCAAAGCAGATCCTTGTTTGTCGTAACTGCACCTCTTCTATCTTCTGTCACACATAACTTCACCCTCTGTGGTCCTGTCATCAGGGTTCCCATGCAGTCACCCTGGAAAAACTGAAAAATGACTTTCAAGTTTTTCATTTAGGGAAAAGTCGGGGAATTTGAGAAAAGTGCTTTAAATCAGGGAAAAGTTGTGACATCAGTCTGTGGCTTTTTGGTGTGTAAATACCTATTTTTCTGTTTCTCGCTTGGTGGCTGTGGTGAATTTGACCTATACCCCCATCATGGAGTTTCGAAAATTCATCAGGGAAAAATCTCGGAATTTTGTTTCCATGAAATGCTGAGAACCATGGTCATGCAGAAACTCTTTCTAACATGGTATCATGCGTGATACTCTTTCTAACCTGGTGTCCTGCTTTCTAATGAGTCGTCAATAAATGCATATGACGAACAGTAATTCACAGTTTTTGCATATTTGCAAAATTGTCCTATTTTTTGCTTAGATATTTTATGAATAGCTGTTGTACCACCTTGCAAACACATGTAGTCGCACAAAATGTTATTTTGCTCAATGTTTGCCATGGGTTTTAAAAACGGCATGTGCCAAGATAGCACCTTTGCGAATTATTTTTTATTCGGGTTTCAAATGGGTCATTGACGAAAATGTTATTATTTATCAATAAATGCAATATTTTGTTCCCTAACTCTAATAAAAAAAAATTCTCAAGGGTAGCCTACCATCTTGGCACACGGTATTTTTTAAGCTCGTGTAACCCGCAGAAGTCAGATCAGTTGAAAAAAAAACTTTAGAAGGTAAATCGAGGTTCATGTTCGGATCGGCCAGACTAATAGCCAGGAGGCCTGGGCCCAAAGGGTTAAATTTATTTTGTATAACGTCGTTAGTGGCAAGTGGCGGGTAGTTTTCCCGCCAGTACGCAGATAGGCTGACTACTAAATCTACAGGAATGTTCAGTTTGCAGGTCCCATTATAAATATGAGACTTTCCAAATGAGACAGACAAATGGTAACTTTCTGCACTTTTTGTGCACACATAATTTCTCCAGCCGCTGGACTATAGTTACCTCTTTCCGTTTCATTTGAATATGTTATGGGTCCACGACCATCATAAAACACATAACCTTTATAATATAAGGAACATAAACTTATTATCATAGATGTATCAGTATTATTAATTAATCAAAATTATTTACCCAATTGTTGTTATGTGAGTCAATTTACAAAAACATATTTTCATTCTTTCAGTGCGGGGACGGTCATTTCCGTATAAAGACGGACCCCGCGCTGAAAGAGTCATTGTTGGCCCACCATCTACGACGCCGGAACAGCAATAAAAACAACACTGGTTCAACGTCGAGGTACTTCCAGAGATATATTACCACATGTACTTGTAAGTGCTCGGCTCATGCATCATTTATAAAAGTAACTCCTCAAATGACAAGCTGTTTTTTCACAAACAATATTTTCTTTAAGTGACAAAATATGACCATGAACTATTTAGAGCGGGAAACTGATAACAGACAATAATAATTTTTTTAGCTATTTTATGTGTACAAAATTATTAATCTACTGTGTATATTTTCAAAATAGCATGTACACCAAAACATTACTATTTTTTAGCACTGAATCTGACTTTGTCTTACATGATAAGTATGCCAACACCTATGACTGGTGAACAGTTGGTTTTATATTTTACTGTTATATATCACTTTATTATATAATTTTGATTATCTAATATTAGCATATGTCAGTGTGTAATTCTGGGTCATGTTCATTATGTTGATTTTGAATAAATGTGTTTTTCCACTAATATACAATCCATTGATCAACAAAATACTGTTAACATTTTTTTTCCTCTAGTGTTTATTTAAAAATTTAAAATGGCTGCCACCTATGACATAATTGTCAATAATCGGCATGTATTTGGCCATAAATGAGACACAGATACAAGCTATATATGGTTCTTTTTCAAGTTTCAAAACGACATATTAGTTATTGAACATAACCATACCTGGCCTATGTTTTTTAAACCCAGATATGTGTATAAAATGAGTGTTATTTATTTTTATTAATGTAATACATATTTTTTTATAAAAGAATATTGCAGCCTTTCATAAAAATATGTCTATTTAGCCTGGGCTGAAATCTGAAACTTGGAAGTTTGCTCGAGATTTTAGTGTATACTTTTTTATCTACTTCTTTTAATATTATTTGTGTGTGCGGGAATGTCGGATAACATTCTATATTTGGTGACCTTCACCTTCAAATTAGGAAAACACAAAATGGCCAACAAAATGCTAAGAAAATATTTTCTATAGTTTGTCACACATAAAAGCACAATTAATGGTTTCTGCAAGATTTTTAATTGAATTTTTTTCTTTGTCTTTGTAAAGAAATTATCTTTATTCGACCTTTAAATCCAAGACATCCACAGTTTTTATGTATTCACTGTTATTATAATACTAAAAGTATACTGCTAATTAACATGATGACGATAATATGACGCTGATTTTGTGCAAATTCAACACATTCAACATCAGTGACCAACATATGAACACCCGCACGAAACCCGTTGCATATTTAAAGAGTATAATGATTCATTTTTTACGATCTTAGGGCGATTTAATTATATTTGGGCTATGCCCAAATATATTCCTTTTACAACGGAATTTTGAACTTATTATTCTTAGCACGTTTTTGTAAGACGCTATTTGTAAGACGCTGAGTTTTAATCTAATCAACTTGACACAACATTCCCAGAGTAGTCAGGAGGGGTGCTATGACTTTTCTAAGACATCCATCGTGTTCTGCCGGATTAATCCAGGATTTTCTGGATCACTATACTCTTGAATGACAAAAGGCAGTTTCTGCTTACTTGTAAAGTGAGCAGATACCGCACTATGCTGATCTTAAAATGTAAACTGCAGTATCTGCTTACGAGTGATTCTCCATTCATTGCCAGGAGGGTGAACAGGGTGCCCCTATGTCCAGACCTGCTCCACCCTTTAGTCTCCAGATTAGATTATTAAAACTACATTTATCCAATGTTTCAATTCCGGGCCAGGGTCGCAGACGGTGGCCCAGTATTGAACCAATATTGTGTATTTGGTATGGAGAGTTGAAGCCTTTCAAATGCTACAATTAAAGTAACAGTTGCAATTTTTTTCAAACACAAAACGTTGAATCAATGTTGTTTTAATGTTGGGCTAGCGTCGCGGATAATGATAAAACATTAAATCTACAGAGAGACAAGTGAATGTGTGTACTGTACAACCTGAATGCGATTTCATTTGACAAACAAATATATATCTATTTAAAAATATATATCTATTTAAAACTGCAAAAGCTCATTTGATATTTAAAGCCTGAAGTTTGAAATTACAGTTCAGAATGGCTGCCAAAAAACTCACATGCGAAATTCCAATCAATCTGTCATAAAAAAAATAACCCAACCAAATTCAAAATGGCCACCACAAAAACTCATTAAACCTAGCCCAAATATTATTGTTACTTGAAAAATCACAATTCGTCTAGTTAGCTATACTATGCAAAACAGTTTGTAGTTATAGCATCGCAGTCAGCAGATTTTGAGGCTTTCCAAAGGTTTACACAATCAAGTACGGACAAATTGACATAAACAAAAGTATTTTTACAAGCCATTATTCTTCATCTTGACACTCTAAAAAAATCCCATACCTGGAATTAGTAATTTTGTTTAAAAACGCGGTTTCATGGGACAGAACTTGCTTGTTTTTCTGATCGTGCTCGGAAAAGTGAAGGTTGAGCCGCAGAAGAGTGGAATTTGAATAAATGGATACAACTTGCTTTCTCAGACGATCCCATTTGAAGACTACTATTTAATATTTATTATTTGCCCATAACGTAACTGAATGTCCATTACTGTTATAAAATTGTTTGACGTGTCTATTCTTTGTTAAACAAAAACGACAAAAAGCCTAGCTCTGTTTATATATTAGTACAACTAATCACGTCAAACGTGGTGCACGATTTTAGATGATTTTTCAGTCAATTCTCAACCAATTTCTATGAAATGTTGCCGTGAACCGGCGTCTACCCTAAAAATGTCATTGAGAGATATTGATATTATAAGTAGCATGAAGTAGCATACATAATTTAAAATAGGTAGTTCATTATGTGAATTGTTTAAGTTTCCCTGAGATAAGTAAAGTCACTAAGATGCCATACTCTATGTGCTTGATGGGGACCATCTTTTCGTGAACAGTCATGTACAAGTTTGCAAAGATGGTATCGATGGCATATCAAAGCTGGCATGGCACAAAGGAGCAAATAATGACAATAAATTCATTAGTAAATCTCTTGTTTTGTACCTAGTCGACAAGCAAAAAATGTGTATGTGGTCACACATTTTCCAAGGATGTAGAAGAAGCTGAACGCTTGTTGGGATATCAGAAGGTGGCAGATTTCACCAGAATACTGCGACATTGATATGAAGTTGAAGACAAGCGGGCGATCTCAGCGTTAGAACGAGCACAGAGCTCTTGAATTACAACCTGTACGTACCTGGCTTTTGCATGTTGTTGATCTGCAGTCCTTTCCTCCACTTGGCAGCCACGTCAATGTGTGATCAACATGAGCATGACACAGAAATTATTTTGATATGCTACGTAGCGACATGTAGAAGTCGTCTGGACCTGTTCCCGTCAACCAAAGTTAATAACATTAATAATAATGATATTGTACCATTTTTTTGTGTGTATTCAACTGGAAAGTCGCTGTACTGGGCACAATGATTGTAAGGTCGATTAAAAAATAAAAAAATAAACACGACATTTTCTTTATACAACTTGCACGGTATAACTTTTTAGAAGATGAAAAACAGTATGCAGGAAAATGTTGAGTACCGTACAGCGTCACCGTAGTTGGCCTTGGAATATTACGCATATATGTCTATAAAATCGTGATATGAATACCTAACCTATGCACGTATAGAAATATATTCTATTTCATTCAGGAATGTTATAATATAATCATTGTAATTAACCAGAATTCAGATCAAGTTTGAGTAGTTGGTAGATATTTTTTTATAGGAGAGTAAAGAAGAATCTTAACCAAGTGATAGTTGTCGATGATAACTTCATTCTTTCATTGCTTTTGAAAGTAGATCATAGTGAAACATGCCTTTAATTTCCAAAATACTGGCTATATTGCTATTATCCTCTTTATTTCGTTTATAAATAATGTACAGGGTACCACCTAAATAAAAAGTATAATTATTTAACGAAGGAAATATTTTGGAAACACTGTCTGAAAATGACTATTTTCTAAACGATGTTGTCATGCACGTTATTGTAAAAGAAGTAATAGAAAACATTCATTAAATATAATCAATATAATCAAATATAATCAATAAATAACTTTGTATCAAATAATTTATAGATCACGCAGTTATTTTCAGCAAGGCAAGTAGAGGTAAGGAGATTCCACGAACGCATGGATATAAATAGTTTTTTCTCGTCTGTTACTGATATCTCTAAGTCATGGAATTGATCGACAAACTATCCCAAGAAACACGAGACGTTGACCTGATGTTGAATTATTGCTGGACCAGAGTCTGCGACGCTGGCCCAGCATTAAATCAACATCGGATCGACGTCTCGTACTTGTTAGGGTGGCATTGAGCCAGGTAATATGACATACGGCACTGGGTCATCATCGGGAGGGTGGCATACTATAGTGTCAGCCATGTCACATGGATTTGACCGATACACAGTGACAGGTAGGTGATCCTACGTCCAGATTCCATAGCAAATATTAGATATTTTTTTTTTTACAGTGGCGGTTGTGGTGGTTGTGGTGGTGATTGTGGTGGTGGTGGTTGTGGTGGTGGTGGTGGTGGTAGTGGTGGTGGTAGTGGTGGTGGTTATTGGAGTGGTGGTGGTGGTGGTGGTGATGTTGGTGGTGGTGGAGGTGGTGGTGGTGGTGGTGGTGGTGGTGGTGGTGGTGGTGGTGGTGGTTGTGGTGGTGATGGTGGTGGTGGTGGTAGTGGTGGTTGTGGTGGTGGTGGTGGTGGTTGTGGTGGTTGGTAGTAGTAGTATAGTAGTAGTATAGTAGTAGTAGTATTAGTAGTAGTAGGAGTAGTAGTAGGAGTAGTAGTAGGAGTAGTAGTAGGAGTAGCAGTAGTAGTAGTAGCAGCAGCAGTAGCAGTAGCAGTAGCAATAGCAGTAGCAGTAGCAGTAGCAGTAGCAGCTGCAGCAGCAGCAGCAGCAGCAGCAGCAGCAGCAGCAGCAGTAGTAGTAGTTAAATATCATTTTTGGCACGAATGGTCATTTAAGTGACATTGTAATATGTTAAAACAGTGCAGTCCATTGATGAGATGAAGTTGATAACGTGATTACTTGTAGTGACAGAATCTCCTGATAATACGTGTCAAAACACAGTAACTCCAAGCAAATCATTCCGTCACTTATCTTTTTACTCTTGTTATCATAACAATTCTTATATCACATACCTGTATAGTTTTTTTAGAACGAAAATACTGGAAATCGGCGATTGGTGTAGGAAGATAAAATATATTTTACAGGATTTTTGTCAAATAAAGAACAAGCAGGTGATTTTTTCGCGAGGTTCTGCATCGAAATTAGAAACCTGAAGAAATAGTTTTAGTATTCCATTGAGGTATTAATTCTTTGAAGTATTTGTTCCGTTGAAATAAACTTTTGTAACAACGGTGTGTTTGGATTGATATTCGTATTTTTAACTCTGCTTCAATATCATAGTTTTTTCTCGAAAAAAATCTTGCCTTTGTCCAGAACGCGACGTAGAACTAGGTGTATTACTAATTAGTACTTGAATCCTTCAGGCCTATCAGTGTCTCAAATCTAAGCACAAAACTATTTTTATGTCTGCAAACACTAGATTTAATTCAAAATTTATATCTATTTTTATCTATATTCATATCATTTTTCCCTTATAAAAAGTGAATAGTGAGGCAAAAAAATGGGTTAAAAGCAAACTGGGAAGAATCCATAATTTCTAGGACCCATGTGCACCCTCTGATATGTCCTTCTAACATAAATTGTCTGTCTTTTACTATGATATACATCCCAGGAAACCCGAGAGGTTCAGCTAAATGTTAGTTCAAGATCTAAAAGGGTATACATAGGCCTATGTATGAATGTGACAGTGAACTATATGCTACACTAAAAAGATGTTTCAAAAGATGAATTTAACATAATTCTACGGCATGCTGTGAGCAGGTTTGATTTTCGTTTTTTTAGACAACTAACAAATTTAATTATAATTTTGAAGTTCTCAGGACAGAATGGAAACATTAACATCCCGGCATATAAGGGATGATAAGTCAGTTTAAACTAGGTATCTATAAAACTAATTAGTGTGAGCGATTTACCACCCACACATGTCCCCAGCAGAAATGAGAAACCAACCCAGCGCCGGCCAAGTGCTGTCTCAGCATCTACGACACTGATCCAGTACTCATCCGGCACTGGGCAATAGTCTCGCGCCCGCAAGGAATAGCTGTCAGAACAGTAAATTTTAACCTCACCCAAATAATATTAGAAAATAAACAAGCACGAACAATTCGCATTATCTACCGAGAAAGTGACGGTATATATACAGATATTTGGGAATGAGAATACACATATGTATACGTGTACAAATGAGTTCATTCAACCAAGGAGGTTATAGGTCCTTATAACCTCCTACGTGATACAACACGCAATTCTTAGTAAATAAATAAATTTATATATAACTTTAGTTATATAGATATCACAAAAATACAGTATTTTTTAACAATAACTGCGATATATATTGGAAACCGTGGACGATTCATCGTCCCGTCCCCTCGCGACCAAAAGGTTCAGTTCCCACTACACTGGCGGCAACTAGCACTCCCTTATCCCGAGGCGACAAGATAAAATATATGCACGCAACGATAAGACCTGTATGATTTCTAAGCAGTGTGTTTTTATAAATTAAAATTATTTTTATTGTGATTTTTATTATTATTCCTATAGGCCTATCAAATCCTCACAGCATTTCAGTTATGCGGTCTATTACATTCAATAAATAATTAGTATAGCACCAGAGACCAGCAGTAAACTACACCCCTACTTTTATTTATTTATTTGCCTTTCTAATTGAAAACATACATCATCAGCAAGAAAGCTTAACTAAAAGTTTTTTTTAAAACATAATAATATAATTAAATTTGATAAACGGGAAAAGGTCTAGACAATCTCTACATGGCCCGTCGACCATGTAATTACAGCATGAATTGTTTACGACATGTTAACAAACAGGCTTTGGTGATGGATCTCCCTAAACAAGGCCATACAAATACCATTACCCAATAACTCTTTCAACGCTGAACTCCTGGGCACACTTGCATCCCCACCGCTGAATTCCTGGGGAGGGGGGATGGAAAAAATCAGAATATTTTGTAATGGCAGATTTGTATGAAGACACCAGCAGGATCTTAGCTTATGAGCAAATAATAACATGCGAAGGAGTTGTGCTTTACTTGTGGATAACACCAAGGTCATGTCAAGGTCACATCGAGGTCATTGCAAGGTCAAACTCGAAAAAAATGAAAAATACCCACTTTTGCTCAATTTCAAGCTGTTTAGTGGTGCAGTCATCCATTAGAAAGAACTGATGGTCACACATACTTTTAGAAAATCTAAGGCAGTGCTGCTATTGGGAGGGGTAATACCCTCATGTTTGCCTTTATCACACCACCATTCCCCAAGGCTCAATTGAACAAGCAAAATTACAATTATGCAGCAGCGTCTAGCATCAGCTTGGGCTTCCATCGCAAAAAAATGATACATAATTGGGCATGGAGGTTGACATGGTTTGGGGTTGTGCTTTACTGCATGGATGCAGCCCAAAATAAGCGTGAAGGTTATGTAAAGGTCATGTAAAATGTCAGGTTTATCAGTTTATGGGTGTACTAAATGCGTAGTGACTAGGTAAGCATGCAATCCCCCCTGCTGCGATATCTGTCATCTAAGTATTCTTATGGCATTTTAAGCTTGATGATGATGCCAAAGGAAGGTATGGTTTGTTTTAATGTATTTTATTGTATGTCTGATAACACAAATATATGATTTGGTGAAAAAATGAAGTCCCTATGTAAATTATTGAAAAAGTTATATTATTTTGTTGATTTTATTGCGGCCATTTAAACAAATTTTCTTTAAAAATGACAGCTCTACATCGGCCCATCCTATATTATGAGGTGCTATCCATGCACAATCAAAAGAGAAACAAACTTGTATCACCAAAAACAAGGCTACCTCCATGATTACCGGATCACAAAAAAAATACTAAAAAATACACTCTGCACCCGAGTATACTCCATGCACTCGGGGGCCGCGACAGGGAGACATCTTTTGGCCCTCCCCCCCCCCCCCCGAGTATACTCGGGGGCCGCGTTCAAAGGGTTAAAGCTGTGGTCGACTGTGAAAAAGGCATGCGCAAGGCGGTGTCTATAAATAGCCACGACAAGAAGTCCATAATAATAACAGACTCTGTGTGCGATACAGATGTCAAGCTCGGACTAACGATAAGGGATAAATAAAACCTTCAGAAAAACATCTGAATCCCGACAGTCATTTCGGAAAAAATAAAAACTTTGTATTTCGGCCAAGCTTTTTCATCCCAAATGCTCTTTGTGGATTGAGAGAACGGCATGATAATAGGAAGACGAGAATAAACCTGATTAGAAATGCAATGCTTCTGAGCTCGGGACACCGGGGGTTTAGGCGCATTAGAAATATTTGTATTCGTTCATTCATTCATTTACTCATAAACTGGTAAATGTGAACTGTTCCTCGCACGAGGAAATTTGATTATCCAATTTATTAATTTAATTATTAAAATGTTTAAGAACCACGTTTCTCAGTTACGGCAGGTATACCAGTAATCATTTTCCACACATAGACGTCGCTCAGGTAAACCTCTGAGGTCAGAATGATTAGTAATTCGCGGACATAATAATTCCCATTGTGCATTAAATGGTATGGTTTTTTGGAGAACAAACAAAAACTTATTTGAAAAACAATTTCTAAATTTTTATTAATTTCGAAATCTTTGCACGTTACTGTCGGGATTAGGCAAGTATCTAAAACTTTCGTCTACTGTCTCAGGCATCAATGAATAAAATAACATAATTTTAAGCCACCATTGGAATTCTGTAAGCTGAACTCACACTTCATATTCAAAAACACGCCTTTTGGCGAAGTGCAACGCTTCTCGGCGCCAAATTGTCAACTTTTTCAGAAATCCAAAATGTTTAATTTATGTCAAATAAAGGTATGCACGGAACAATAGTAGGCCTATATCTTACGAACCTCCACACATGGAACTTATATAGAAAAGTTGAATACATTTATCAGACTATAGTGAAAACAGTTTTGGTACCCTACCTCATAACTGGACACGATTCCATATGTTATTTTAAAAAAAATATTTGCATATCCGCTCTATAATGTGATAGTTTATGTTAGATTAGTCTGTTTTACGCAACTGATATCTCATTTGTTTGTTTAATGACCTGCGTAGACAATAAATATTTTCATCCTTCGCCAAGAAGCGTTAACTTTGCGCCAATAGGCGTGTTTTTGAATATGCAGTGTGAACTGTAAACATGATTGGGCTCCCAGCAAACACGACACTTTTTTTATACCCAATGCTGGCCTAATGTCGGTCCAGTGTGGTAGACAATGGGCGAATATAAACCGGCGTCTTGTGTTTGTATGAGCATCATAATGGGTAAGCTAGAAGTGCTGAAGGGTCATTACGTGTAAGTCGTACAGGTTTCGGCTTATGCCAGGCTTACGCCAATTCCTTTGAAGCTTACTTTGCTTATCGGTGCTGAGAGTTCAAGGCTAGTAGGTAGGGGCCTACACAACTCATAACCACTGCGGTACTACCCAGCAAACACGAGGCGTCGAGCCAATACTGGTTTAATGTTTGGCCAGCGTCACTTTGACGCTGGCCAAACATCAAACCAATATTGTCTCATGTTTGTTGAAGTCATATAAGTTATTGTTATACAATTAATACCTGAAGTTGTAGGAGTGAACAGCGACCCATAACTCTGGATGAGCTATATGATTTGCCACTGAGACATGTTTTGAAAACACTCATTATTATTTGAAATCTATCATATGATAATAATTAACGACAACCCAAAAGATGAATGACAGAGATAGGACTTCATATACAGAGATGAAATGTTCTATGCTGTAATTTAATCATGTAGAGCGGGGATCGATGTAGACGTCAAAATCTGACGTCTGTAGACGTCAGATTCTGATGTCTAAAGTCGATCGAGCTGCAATTGCTAATGCAATTCCAGCTTCTAATGATTAAATAGAAATAATAATAATTTTGTTCCACAAAATCTTGCTCTTCTTTCTAACTATCGATCACTATATACTTTAAAAATTTGCTCGACCGCAAAGTGTTTCCCGCATCGAGATATATATCAAGGACATGTAGTGATGAATAGCTAGGTGAATGTTGAAGACTTAATTTTCGTCATAGCCCGGCAAACCACTGAAGACTGACAGCCAAGGACACTTAATATCCATAAACATAATAACAAGGCCTACTTTTGATATTTATGGTGGTTCTTAGTAAGCGTTCGCGTGTACAAAATAAATCTAACGGATATGAACGGCATTATTAGCTTTCCCCTTCTTTGAGCAGTCCTTTTAAACTGTTGTTGTATATCTGGCCCAACTGAAGCACAGACACACCGTAATAATTCACACTGGAAAATAGCTCTAGCTCCTGTCCAAATTTATTGAAATTGTAATGTTGGCTTTCAAATGTAAAGTATATTATTGTGCTATGTAGGTATCGGCCCAGCAAACATGATACATTGACACAATGTTGGTTCAGTGGTGGGCCAGCGTCACAGACGGTGGGCCAACATTGAACCAACGTTGGATCAATGTATCGTGTTTGCTAGGGAGGAGGCTCTGAAAACCAGTGACATTTTGATTCCCAGTGACAGAGAAAAACAGCGGAAAAGATTTTCTAGATGCAATTGGAGTCTACACTTTTGCACAAACAAAAATATAATTATTACGTATACAGATGTAGAGGGTCTACAGATAAAACCTACAGAAATTTGGATTAAGGCCTACATTATCCAACGAAGGTTAAGCTCGCCATCAAAACCAAGATTTTCGTGATAGTCTGTTTCAATTGACCGCCCGCTGTAAATTGCTACCACAATTCCCACTTCATACCCAACAAACATAACACACTTAGCCAATGTTTGACCAATGTTGGCCCACCGTCTACGACGTGTGTCCAACATTGGTCAAACATCTAGATGTGTCGTGTTTGCTGGGCAGTGAATTAAAATTATGAAAAGGTGAAGAATATTGAGCTGGCTTAGAGCATGATTATTTCCATGAGTTGTATCGTTTCCTTCGGAATTACCATGCAGCCTAGCTGAATGGTGTGTGGTCCACATCTTTTCATGGAGGATACAATATTTGACCTTGAATATAGGCATATCACTAATGGTGAGCGTGTTCACGCCCAAAATGTTCTTCACCTCAACTCGCAGCTGTGTTTGCATCTGTCATGCCACTGTCGATAACACTTCATTCTGTATATGGCTACAGAAAAGGGACCGTCTTCAGACGTCAGAATCAGACGTCAGATCCTGACGTCTAAAGACGGTCCCCGCGCTGAAGAGGTTAACGGAGAGAATAATCCTCTGATAATAGTCTATAGCATAACATGAAAAAAAAGCTTCCTTGGAATCCATACAAAGAGTTATTGCATATGTTACATGTTGATACATGTAAGAGTGTTGGAAACACTGCTGTCGCTCAGAAAACACAGTTCTAAGAATCCGTTTTAAACCCTGGTTCTAAACCATTATTATTCATGTGTTGAGAAACTTTCGCTTATACCCCCGCTCCACCTACATTTGAATAAAATTACTGCCATTAATGCAGCTAATTGATGTCTATCGAGATGTCGACTGAAGGGTGTAACTCATTACTGCCATATTGCTCTGTGCAACATGAAACAGTCTACAGCGCGTTCAGAATTGTGTCGCCCTGGTGTCTACTGACCCTATTACACTGGCTACTATACCCATTAAATCGCGAATTACGTTTACTGAATGTATAAAGCAATATCTACTGACAAACACGCACATCTCACTGAGTTATTGCATTTTGAAAATGATATCCGAAGAAACACAAATTAGAGTGGGGCGGTTAATGACATAATTGTTTAAATTGTCAAAAAAGCAACAGATTTGGCACAAGTGATGTTTACTGCATGGGTACCAATTTAAGAAATGTGGTCATGTGATCAGGCGGTGCTGACGGTGCCAAATTTGAAACTTTAAAATGGCTGCCGCAATTTTTCATTTCAGTTCTTTGACATGATATAATTTATTGTTTACACACGTCACCGTTGTCCAAACAGCATACAATACTCTCATAATGATGTGCTCTTCATATAATGCATTATTTTTTGAGAAATTATCAGCAAAATATATATGTTTTTAATGTAAGCCAATGTTTATGCAAAATCTAATAGCCATACATATAGCAAAGATCATTAGTCGATCAAAACACAACAATTTGAATACAATACAATTGAAATATGTTTAATAATCTAGTCTTGTATATTCAATATAATATTCCAGCCATGATCTAGGCGAATTGAACCATTTTACAAACGGTCACCACGGCATTTGCATAGAACGGTACATGGCAAATTTTCCCTGTTGCACTTGCAAAGTTTATGACAGCATTTCTCTGGATTGCATCTGCACGATACTAGCTCTTTACATGCCTTGGAAGCATCCGGTAGCGTAGACCAAACAGATATCCATCGAGATCCATCCCTCTGCCAACCCCATTGTGCAGAACTAGGCAAAACTGGTGATGCAATTACAGACTGCCCCCAGATATAATCAGCTTGGTATGCTGCTCTCCGAATGTGCTGGTTCAAAGCATCTTCAGTTGGAGTTATATTTTCTAATACCCTGGTACCCTGAGAGAACATGTGACTATAAATCCAAGATGGCCGCCACCATTTGCTGACCATAATTTTTATATCTGTCTTTTCAACAAATAAAGCTATTATTATTTAAAAATATTGTAATTATAAAATATTACCAAATCTATTAAAATTCACTGAATGACCAAACATAAAGCACCAAACTGTTTAGAATCAACAAAAGAAAAACATATTAAAAACCTAATTGGTAGAAAGACACCAATTAACTATAAATCCAAGATGGCCGCCACAATTTGCTGACCATAATTTGTATATCTGTCTTGTCAACAAATAAAGCTGGGAATAAGTGTAAGACCTCTTTTTGGTGTGTGTGTGTGTGATAGGAGAATCATTTTCCGAGAATAGTATGGTGATTTGAGATGATCTGGACGGTCAAATGCGGAATACGGCGTTCGCTCATCGGTGTTGGCTCTATCACTGAAGTTAAGCAACATCGCGCCCGGTACATAATTGGATCAAGGAATATATATTCCTTGATTGGATAGGTGACCGCCTGGGACTGCCAGGTGTTGTATACACTACTAGGACATGTTGCGCGCAGCGATTCCGTGTCGTGGGGCTCAGAGAACCACGTAAATCAGATGGCTCGTCTGACTGAACTAGAGTTGGACGTAAAAGAACCTTAATGGACGTAGGCGCAGTTTCCATCCGGCGAGACCCCAGAAAATCCACAGTGTGTGAGTACTTGGCACATAAGGCGATATTGCTTGGAAAGAAAAATAGCTCGATGCGTCTCAATGGCAGCTCAGCTGTATATCTCCCAGGAGACTGAGTTGGAACTTGAATGATAACAGGCCTTGCTAAGTTACTCTCGAAGTTCAGCGCTCTGAACAGCCCCCGACTGGATACATGCGCTAGTCTATATAAGATTTCATTCATTCATTCATTCATTCATTCATTCATTCATTCATTCATTCATTCATTCATTCATTCATTCATTCATTCATTCATTCATTCATTCATTCATTCATTCATTCATTCATTCATTCATGTATTCATTCATTCATTCATTCATTCATTCATTCATTTATTCATTCATTCATTCATTCATTCATTCATTCATTCATTCATTCATTCATTCATTCATTCATTTAACATTCATTCATTCATTCATTCATTCATTCATTCATTCATTCATTCATTCATTCATTCATTCATTCATTCATTCATTCATTCATTTATTCATTCATTCATTCATTCACCCATTCATTCATTCATTCATTCATTCATTCATTCAAAAGGTCAATTTTTAGACATAAAATGTGGAAATGTTTTTTAACAGTTATAATTAGAAGCGAGTGTAATACATCTTGAAAAATTAAAGTTCGCCTGGATAATCTATAGTTATTAGTTTAGTGAATCAAGGTTATATGTAAGGTTAAAAGTCAATTTCAAAGCCAAAAATAATAATAATAATAATTAGCAAATACAAATGAGAACAAAATGTAATACCTCATTTTTGGGTGTTTTTGACAGGATAATTCCATTTCTAACAATTTTTTATTATTCAAAGTCATGTTCAGGGTCAAATGATAATTTCAAGGTCAAGTAAGCAAAAATTTGAGTTTTAACAAATCCAAATTGGAAGTAGCCGAATATCTCTTGTTGGTGTGATTTTAACTGAAAAAAAACTAATTTATTGATTCAAGGTTATCTTCAGTGTCAAAAGGTCAAGTTAAACGTATTAAATGTAACAAAATATCAGGATATAATTTTTACATATCCAAATAAAAAAAAAAATGTTTTTTGTCTTATTTTGAATGGAGAATGCATTTCTGTGATTTTTCAACAAACACCGAGGGGAATTACAAGTAGGAATACGTTGTACCTCCGACAAAAAATGGAAAGGGCTTGTAGTTTCTCTTCTTAGCCAGTATTTAGTGCATGTAGGGCTTAATAGTACATTAGAATTTGACAACACCTGCTTAAATACCAATAGGATGCATCTTATAAGAGCACTCTATTTATGACACAATGATGGATATACACTAAACTTTTAACAAGTACATCACTCCGGAAGGAAAAATAAACGTAATAATGTACTTATTAGATTTGATACCAAAAAAGTATTCAACTGGTGCCTGCGTCCTATACGGAGGTGGATATTGGGATGCTAAGTTGCTAACACTGCCCTCTAGAAACGCTATTTTATCGGAATGGATGCTCCCCACAATTTTTTTTGTCGACTAGTTATGAAACATAAAGTCAATTTTCAAGTTGGGCGTGCCTTGGCCAAACATTGTTCTTTCAAATGCATTTATGTCTCTATAAAACAATTTCTTTATCGTTTTTCAAATAACATTATGCTTAAATGATAGGAATTTCCACCACGCATTGAAAATCGTCATTATATATACTGTCATATTTGGTGTGCACCTGTGCAATAAAACTTATATGGCTTAGGTGAAAACACACAGCCATGTCAAATGTACCATAAAACAATCAAGTCAAGTAGCAAGGCCTATTATTATGTTCTCGGAAAAAAGTATGTATTACTTACCGTGGTGCTGTTTACTTTGATTTAAATATATTTTGTTCGTTTTTTTTACTTGCTGTCTGGTGGTGTCAGTGTACGTGTTGTACGGCTATGCATTGTTCACTTTTTTATTTCATGAAACATTCGATATCAATTAGGTTGTTTTCTCATGTGAATTCAGAGGATCTGTTTCTGTGTAGGACAAAGTTTATTATTTTTATTACCTACATATCATGCAGATATACGTCATAACATTTCCAGTTTATGATAATTATTCTCATCTAATGGTAACACGCTCTGGCCATGGTCGGTTTTGCTAGATACATTTTCTTTGATGTTGTTAACTAGTGGACATGTTATGATTTATTTGAAGTGCTACCAGAAATTGTTTATCAAGTCAAAATAAAATCAAGACGAGGTATTACACTGGCTCCTATATTGTCTTTTTGAATCACATTTTCGCATTTCTCCCATTCAAGTCGACTGTCGACAATGCAGATGACCTTGCATTATCACACTAATACCGGAAAAAGATTCTCTAGCCGAAATTAAATTACACATTTGCGCATAAATTTGACCTTCAAATAATTGATCTTTCGAGCTTGAATATAACCTTGAAGCATCATAATATTACCGGAAATAGGCCTAGTTTCCAACATCAAAATCTATCAACAATAAGTAGTACACTTGCACGTAGTTATTTTGATACAAAATCGTATATAAAATTGTGCTCTGCAAATGGAGTGGCGTACATCTTTGATTCATGTAAATTAGGTATCCTTCAACCGATTGGATTTTAGCAGATTTTCTATTGATGATTCCGAGTTTACTGGTGAAAAAAAACTTTGCGGTGAGTCCTCTTATATAAGGTGAACAGATGGCGTCCAGAGTTCAATGTGTTAATTGACTGGAAAGCGCTCAGTAAAGTGTGTTCTAGATACTGGACATGGAGATATTGACTTATATAGTGATGTGGGATTCCATTTTATAAATAAACAATTTGATAAATATAGATATGAAATCATTTTACAGCTAGGCAGAACATTCTCACAGAAATCAACATGTGTTAAATGGGAGGTCGACTTCAAAGGGTGTTTTGAATATGTTCCCCCCCTTATATTTTTGTAGACTTTTTTTTCTGAAATCCCCGAATGTCTTCTGAATACTATGCCATAAAAAATAATTATGTTGCAATTTGCTCTAGGTTGGGTCATTTTTTACCGTATATTGACTGGACTAACCGTATCCCCGCGCATTAGCGTGCATGTACATATATTTGAAGATGAACTTTGTTTTCGAAAAAAAAGTGCATGCACTTATATTTGAACATGAAAATAAATTTTAAATTTCTTCAAGTTTTTTTAAATCATAATCATTTGATTTATTTCAACCAAAAATAAACTGTCAATTGAGTGGAATATACATATAGAAGTAACTTTTACAAGTGCCAAATTCCAACCAAAGTTGTTCGAGCTTACATTGAGATCCTTCCACCGTCTCCAACTCATTCACTGATGCCACTGCAAGGGCCACAACATCCGTATCAACAGCCCTGATACATATATTTTAAAGCCTTGATGACCTGAGTGCAACACATGAAGCATAACTCTGGTGTCTGTGTCTTTATGTGATAGATGATGGAACATATCTATCAGTTGCTTCTGCCTTGTCAACCATCGAATTTCATAGTAATGTATATGTGGAGAGGAACATCGTGAATTGTGCTGTGGCGAACTGACGATGGTTCAGAT